>LAVV01004777.1:45313-64296 GCA_001263375.1 Puccinia sorghi
TTAGTTTGAAAGAAAACTACGCTTCATGATGGTGTAACCTGAAAAAATTTACAACTAACACTACACCAACTGAAGGAAAAAAAAAGAATCGCTGCGCTAGCAGTTAATTTAGCGGCTTAAATAATGAAGTAACGCTATCAAGATTTGGGTGAGTAAGACTGGCCGCTACGCTGACAGGTAATGGGCAAAAAGCATAATTTAGCGTAGCGGCCCACTGTTGCTGGGCACACCTGTTGAGATATTGGATGTCTCCCTTCTGGGGGTTGCAAAATACTTAATTGTTCGTGACCTTATCAATAAGCTGAATCAAAAGGAAAAAGACCAACTCGAAGGATATCTTCAATCATTCAACACATCTTCCTTAAATCTTCCTCTCATTCAGTCAAAATATCTTGTCACTCATGCAAAATCTTTGATTGGTAAAGAGTTCAAAATCTTTCTTCAAGCTGCTCCTTTCATACTCTTCCAATTTCTTGACCAAGACCAATGTGATGATATGTGACATTCCTTGTCCATCCTCTCTTCTTACATATTCCAAACTCACATCATCAACATGCAGGCCAACTTTCAAGCACATCTTAAATTACTCACATCTCCAACTTCTTACACCACACAATCCAATCAACTGCGCAGTGGATTAATAAACCAAAATTCCACATGCTAGTGCATCTTCCAGACTCCATCTCGCGCTTTGGTCCAGCTCCCTTATTAACAGACTTGCACCTGGCTGAGATATTGCCATTAAATTTAGTGACTATCATTCCTTAAGGTTTCTTTTATTCGGTGGTGCTTGCTATGACAAACAAAATCAGATAGCTTCAAAGGCATCCTCAAACATCCTTGATTTATTTCAAAATACGCCTTCAATCCAATCATCAATGGGGTATGATCACAAGATTTCTGAAACAATAACGCGCTATCCACATGAACGGCCAATCAAGCTGGAACAGAATGAGAAAGTAACGGTTCCGAATCCATTAAGAAACCGCTTTCCTGGAAATACAATCTGTCAGTTTGCAAGTTTACAATTAAATAAGAATGAATCTATTGTGAAGGATTCATTTGTCTTGGTACGTTCTTCTTCATCTTTGAAACCAATCAATCATATTCTAACCCCTTGGTTTATTTAAATCCAACTCATCTTAATGTGTTTGTCAACATCAGGAGAATACATCGGGCATGTCAAATCCCTTCGGTTGGAGAGTACAATCAAATTTCATCTTGTTTGTGGTGAGGATGAAGGCTTCGGCAATCATTCCTTATTACAGAATGAGGCACAACAAACGAAGCCTGCTTAGCCATTTCCACGGTCAGTCTCTGGTTTCTTTCTGGATTGGCTTTGAACGATGGACCGTAGGGAGATGGTCGGACGAAGGGCCAGGAGATACCCAACGTTGGACCCAGCCTGTCACCCTAACAATATTAACTGCCAAACGGTAAACAGAAATGCGCATGACTTGCTGGAAACACGACGTGATAGTCGAGCTGAGCTCAGGTTTACTACGCATATTAGAATATAATACTTTCGCTGTTAAACCATTTTCAATCAAGTTGGACAGTTAAAAACAACCTGACTTTTACACAGATGACAGCTTCGGTTAACAACTTGCACTTGATAAAAATATGAGCAAGTCAAAACTGATCAAACCTTATAACTTCTCCTGCAAGAGGTTCATCTTACTCAGTATTGTCTTACTCGGCCTCCTCATCATCATCCTCTGGTGTTCTTCTTTTCAGCCTAACAAGACTACCACATCCCAAACTAAACTACAACCACTTGCACAACATCAACCATCCATCCCTCTTCCTAAGGAGAAGCTCCCCAACAAATTGAATCAGCTAACTCACCATGCTCGATATTTGAGCTATCTACCTCATTCTGGCTTTCACAACCAAAGGATCGCACTCGAAAATGCACTCAGCCTCGCCAAAGTATTAAATCGAACCTTGCTCATCCCTCCCTGCCTACTAGGCACGGCAGTCCCATGGATTCAATTCGATAAACTTTTATCGAGATTACGCACCATTACAACCCAAGGATTTGAGCACTGTCACTTGCATAACTCTCAGCAGCAGGAGATATCCATCTCATCCAGGGAATGTTTAGGTCAGACTCAAGGAACTTGGGTTAATTGGAAAGAAATCATTAACATGGATGAAATTAGCAAATCTGTCAATCTCCTGGAAAGGGATTCCTTCGAGCAAGATTGGATCTACGATAAACTTGAAATCAAACCTCTCAATCATCAGATACAACAAATTAAAGAAAGAAACATCTATCAGTACAAATATCTAATTCATCCAACAACAACAACTACCAAGAAAGCCAAAAAAAAATTAGATCTAGGCAAATTCGATTCGGTGATTGATGTTGACCAACAACTCGGCACTTCGGAGGCCAAATTAATTGAACTCGGCTCACTCTTTGGCACCAGTCGATTAAAAATTCTCAACCATCCCCTTGCTAGACAAGCTCGCTCGGATTTCCGTCAAGCCATGGTCTTCCATAACCCGGTGCTAGTCAACCTGTCAAATCAAATAGCTTCTCAACTCTTGCAATTCAACCCCACTGGATACTTGGCCATCCACGTTAGGATAGGAGACAATCTCTTCCGCTCTCACGCAAGTACTACCGTCGCAACCATCTTGCGAAAAATGGTCACCCATCATCTCAAACTTCCTCTGAGTTCACTCCATGAAGCAATCCACCAATCTAATCTCCAACCTCTGCAACCACACTCAAAACTCGTCATGGGTAATATTCGATCCGATGAACTACCTTGTCGGAGACGAAAGTATACCAAGTCCCATCTTACCAAGCTCAATCAGCCCTTATTCCTAGCCACCGATTCACCATTACCTGAGGTGGAACCAGCTCTCCGAACTATCTTCAAGCTATTCCCATGCACATACTTACTCAAAGACTTTGAACTATCCTCAATAAACGAGATCCGGATCTCTCAAGAAGAGCGCGATGATAAAGTGAAAGAATCTAATCCAGGTCAAATCGGTAAACTGATGATACCCTTCCTCGATGCCATGGTTGCCGCTAAGGCCACTTCATTCGTCGGCACGCCCGGATCAACCTTTAGTGACTTTGTTAATAATGTCTTGTTCCAGACTTATCACAATTTGTCAATCGTAGAATTTGGTTGAAATTCATCTCCAAAAAAAAAACTGATCTGCCTCATCTCAAAAGAAAAAGGGGATTCATTCTCAAAAAAAGAACAAAAACCCCTTCTGCTTGAATCCTTGAATAGTCAAATGATCTAGAAGGCAGTATAACAACTGCTTGCTTGTGCAAAGTAAATGGATTATTGATGCTTAGAAAGGCACATGATCAGATAAGTTTAGTGTGGCTTTTTTTTTTTTTTTTCAAAAAGAAACTGAGAATACAGTATATAGAAACTCAGCCGGAGTTGAATAAGGTATGGAATTCTGCGCATATGGTAAGATGTTTTCTTGAAATTGGAAGTGAGATGATGACGAAGCACAGACGGCAGAAGTGAGATTTTTTTTGTCTGTCGGTCTCCTACAGCTGCGGCCCCCGGCCTGAATTGAAGCTGAGCGGGATGAAAGAATGGGAAAAAGAAAATGCAGAGAGATGAGTGTAAGCTTTGTCGAAGGGCGATATATTTCTCGTAATTTGGGGGCCTATTATAAGTGAGATATGAATGTGACTACATAGAAGCGGAGCTTGTGTGACACGCCTGCCTGAAAAAAAAACCCACCAACTCTTTTCCCCGAAACTGTCGTTGCATTGCGCGTCTTTGTATGCCTCCATTTATATCATCGTTGCACTGCTTGTTCGGCATGCCCTAATCTTCCCTTTTTACAGTCGTCAAGATGGCCTCATCAATCAACCCCATTGGTTCATGTCATCCTATCTCCTTCCCTGGATATAACAACATCTTGCTTACCTTGTTTTGACCATCTGGATTCTGTGGTCTGATCGATCAGGATTGTCTCAAGGGGCTGGAATTGTTCACAAATGATTTTTTATATTTCCAAAAGTGAGCTATAGGAAATACAAAATTATGGGCAACAGTACAACATGATCGGAAGCGAAGTAAAGAAGAGCTGATGACAAATTACGATGACTGAGTGTCGAGCTCCATGGGCTTGTTGATGGGTATAGGAGTGCGGGCCGAGCTATCATAGACAGCGGGATTCGGAGCAGAGTTAGTCGTAGGGTTCACGGCAGCGGGATTGCTGGAAGTCGGGAGATACGAGATCGAGATGGTGGGAACTGCGGTGCTGGCAGTGGACGCGGTCGACACGAATGGGGGCTGGTTTGAAGCTGGAGTGTAAGCAGTTTGTCCAACTGTGGATCCCGTCAAAGGCGCGGCGAGACCACTTGCAGCCATCGAAGGCGTATTGGTAGTTGCAGGGTTCGTCCTAGTGGTACCGTAGGAACTCGTAGGAGTCAACGCCAAGTTGGTAGTAGGGAGCCCCGTGGTGGGCGAGACATTCTGGCTGGGGGTGTAATTCACAGTGGCAGGGGCGCATGGGCTAGCAGGAGAGGTCGATAGGTTGTGCATATTCATATTGCTTCCTAAAATCGAGGAGGATAAGAGTTCTCGGCGGGCAACAGTCTTAGCAGGTGCCATAGGGGGCATAGACATGGGCGCTGGTGATCGCATCTGCATAGGTTCAGTTGTAGCAGAAGCTGTAATGGGAGCTGTGGGCGCTTGTCCAGCCATCATCTGGGGAGTAAACGCGGTCATGTTCGGCGTTGAGACGTGGGGTATCACGAGTGCCGGGGTACCCGTTGATGATGATAGAGTAACTTCTCCTCGACGAGTAACAGCAAGTTTGCTCGAGGTGGTCATCACGAGGGGTTGGCTCTCTCCGTTCACCATCCCAGACATTTGCCCTGTTGGATGAGACATCATCCCAGCTATCTGAGTGGGAACGGTCGTAGTGGTGCCGGCCATCATGCGAGGCTGCCCGTTTGTCATCTGACCCTGACCGGTTGGTAAGGGAGGGGTGGAACCTACTCCATTGTTAGCCATCGTCATCGTGGCAGGGACCGTGGTGCTGGTGCTTGTGGAGGGTGATAGGGCAATCTGTCGACGACGCATTGTCTTCGCGGCGGCCTCCATGGGCTGGGTGAGCATCATGATAGTGGTAGAAGAAGCGGGCGCCGCGCTAGGACTAGTCTGGCTGGCCATGGTATGATTCATGGCAGCTGGGGAACTGGCGCTAGGCATCGTATGGGAAACGTTCGCGGCCATGTTCTGCATCATCGGAGCGATACCACGGATGGGCATCGCCGTCATTGTTCCGGCTTCGGAGATAATCACTTGGCGACGGGCATTCTGGACAGAGCGGACAAAACGTTTAAAAAAAGCTTCTCCAAGATGAACCAGTGGGTTTGCTTACTTTGGAAGTGGACTCGGCTGTCTCAGGCATCATTAGGTAGGCGGTGGTAGTCATTGGCTTCGAGGGGGTCTGACCAGTCATGTTTTGACTCATGGAGTGAGTAGCGGCGGCTCCCGTAGAAAGGACGGTGACCTGGTTTGTGGACATCGCAGGTTGAGTCGCAGCAGTACCAGGAGTGTGAGTCATGGCTGAGCCTGAAGACATTGGAGTGGCTTGTCGACGGTAAAAGATGGGTCGACCATTGAACTGCTTGGAAAGAGATAGTCATGTCAACATTCGGTAGGATTTAGGCTAAAAAGATGAATGAACTCGGTGATGACAGAGAACATTCATACTGACGTTGTTAACTGGGTATACACCTGGGAGAGGGAAGTTGCCGGGAGGTGGGTAAATAGGACGGTTAAATCCGTTGGGATAAAATAGTTGAGGGATCGGTGTCGCTGAGACATTGGACGTATTCATCCCACTGATGGCAAGGGTAATAGAAATGAGAACAAGGGTTGAGAAATCCATGTCTGTTTATAGTGAGGTGATTAAGGAAGTGAGCTGGAGGCGTGTTAAGCTGATAATAATGATTATTTATCAGAAATTTAAAAAGGTATAACAAAAAAGGAGTAAAAGGAATTAAATAAGTAAATCAGAAGGATTAAACAACACTTTAAAATATAATGAATCGATAGAGGCTAGCTCGTAACGAGGTATTAATAGAATAACAAGGAAATAGAAAACTTAAATTTATGGAGTTCGACTCGTAGGGGTGAGGAAAGAAGAGTTGGATGCGAAAGCCTTTTTAAGGGACAGGAAAATCCACTGTCCCGACACAAACAAGAGCAGACCTTGAGAAGTAAACCAGACTAGCCGAGAGATGGAAGAGCGAGGCACAGAAGGTACGGACAGGCCAGCAAGGACGACAGTCGCACTAGGCCATGCTCATCAAATATTGAGTTGCCAGCGGGGCGGCAGATGCTGAGGCTGAGCCAGACGGCAGCCACTTCAAAAAATCTTTTTTATTTTCTCTTGAGGAGAGCAAACCGAGCAAACCAGAGCGTGCTCTGTCAAGTGCCCCGTTGCTCAACCCACGGCCAGTCAACAACTAATTAGCACTTGTGACTTGGGTAATGCACGCCTCTTCATGGTCACTTGTCGCCCTGGTTCCGGCACGGGAGTGCGTCCCGGAACAAGACTGACAATGGCATCCGAGTCTTCATGCTAACACATGAAGCGCTCCATTCGGAGGGCGCGAAGCGTGCATGAACCAGGGAGCTGCGATAAGAAGTGCCTCCCTCCCCTCACGTGGCTCCTGGCTCCTCACCCCTTGCCAAAACACCTGAGGGAGAGTTTGCCTGGTGCTCGTTTTTCCACGGGGCATATTAGACAACTGCCATGGAGAACGAGTGCGGCAAGCTCTCGCGGAATCCTCCTACCGGCGGCCGGGACGTACAGGTCTACTACATACTTATGAAGGCTTATCTCTCCACGCAATGGGTTGGTTGCCATTAAAACTCAACCGCATCACACGAGGTCCCTCGCCAGTCTTCGTTTGCCGGTCTTGGTCCATTCCGCACCATCCCAAATATAATATCCATCACTCTTAATCCAGACATCTAGCGAGTTTGTTCAGTAACTCCAAATGTATTTAAATATGTAGCTATTTTCCTTCTTCTTTTGCTTTCTTTGCCTATCATGTGCAGCTTTTATTGGTGGCTGCTAGGACTTTTGACCTGATCACTACTATGCCAACATTTGTATTGGCCCATAAGGGTTTCAACTCCTTTGAACCAACTGGTTGGATAAATAACCTAGGCTGTGAGATCCTCTACCAGTGCTTGTGGGTTGGTGAAAGAGCAATATGTTTATCTGATCAAATATGTCATCTATCTTCCCAGATTGAGGTTTATAAACAGGAGAGGTTACATCCACTCAAGTAGTTTCTTGATAGTGACAAGTTCTTATTCTTTAATCAGGTATTCTATGAATTCATGACTCCAAAAATCAAGGCAGTCAAGCCAACTCATGCTGCAATAGAATAGGACAGCAGAGCGTGAGATTGGGACAGCAGCAGAGCATAAGATGAGTGTAGAAGGATGAGGAAAAGCTCCTTCCAGCACTCCTGCCCCAGACTATCTAGAGAATGAAACTACATGAGATGTCTCAATGTGTGACATGAGACTAACAGGTGGAAGCTGAAAAACACCAACAGACTGTCAAAGCAAGATCAAAAAGCTCTTTCATAAAATTATTGCAAGAACAGAGCTTGGAAACCTCTAGATCTCCAGGAAAATATTAACACGTGGGATTTATGGAGCTATATGAGGCTCAGAGAGAGTTTGCTTGATTAATTGAATCCGATCAAATAATCTGTTCTAGTATCAAGAGGAAAGATGAAGCAACTACCAATAAAAAAAAGAATCCTGTACATTTGAAGAAGAAGAAGAATTATCCATAGTGGCACCAAAGTCTTATTTCAAATTAAAGACCTTTTAAAATCATGATACTTTTTTATTCATTCCACTTTGACATAAGCTTCAAGTTGGTACATTGCAAAAAAAAAAAAAGAAGCTTGCTCAGCTGGCTGCAGTTGAAATTTGAAAGGACAAATGACTCTTGTGACCATTGACTGTCAACTGCTACCATTTGGGAGAGTTTTTTTTATGAAGTGATACCTCTCAGAGCTGTGGTTAATCTGTCATGTACCATTGTGGTGAACTAATGTGGTATGTACATCAGACAAATGATTATCTACACTGCCTCTTGTATCTGTTTATATTGTACTTCATCTCAGATTAGTTGCCCTGTTACACCTTCCGGCCCTCATCAACAGATACTCGGATTGTCGAGACTGAGCCGAACTCCACCTGTACGTATGAAATAGACAAAGGTGACATCCATGATAATCATCTAGACTGACACAGATAGAAACCAAACAAGCAAGCAAGTATGTTCATTTATTTAATTCGAAGAACACGTCGTTCATGGAAACTTAAAGAGAGAGAGGGAAATCTTTATACACATAGAGATAAGTGTATTTGACAAGGCATCATAAAGTCAAGTTAGAATGAATGAAAACAGAGAAAAGAGGTTGGAAGTGTTTGTTGGAGGGCAAGGTCGTTAGTGATATGTGGGTGTGTGGATTCTGGCCATGTTAGACTGGGCTTTGACGGACGCCAGCGATGCGATCGGTCAACTAGACATTACATGAGATTCAAAAGACTGTTAGGATCCACAAACCCGCATCAAACGAGAGAGAGAGAAGACGGCCGATGATGATGAAATAGTTCGCTGACCCCTCTGATATAAGGTAAACTTAAGAACTGTCCGATCACTGGCATTTGCCTCAGGAAGGATAAGATTACTGGGAAAAAATCCCTGTGGGTTTGGGATGTCAAGTGTAAATTAATTGAATTTTCAGTTTGCAAGTTGGTAGGATGTACTTACCCGAAGAGATTCAAGAATCCTAAAAGACGAAGAAAAGTGTATTTCAACCATCAGTTAGCCATAATGTGGGTTTTCTTATCTTTTTTTGTAGCTCTGAATTGGATGATTTTACCAAACATTTCGACCAAGATGCCAAAGAAGGGATATTTAAAAAATACCCTGTTGATCCACCATGCATTTCGAGGCACGCAGAACTCAGCCAGTTTTTTCGATTGTACTGACAAAAAAAAAAAAAGAAACTGAAATGAGGACTGACATAATGATTCCACCTAAGAAACATATTGTCCCTCTGACTTTATTCCTTCTGGCAAAGAAGTAGTAAGTTTTTTGTGGTCCGATTACGAATGTTATTCCAGTGAGGAAGAGGATCTGTTCGTTTCGGATAGTCAGGAGTCAGTTTCCTGTTTTTGATCATATTTTTCTTTTTTTGATAGCGATGGAAGGAGTGATGATCTCTAACCTGAGATGGATACTGACATTTCCGAGGGCTAAGAGTGGACCATCGAAGAATAGCATACTCCCTAGTAGTAAGAACATCACCCCGGCCGAAGTGATGCCGACTCCGATCTTTTGGGCATCGGTTCTTGGGGAAGTTTTCTCCAGTCAATTTTACTTATCCTAGGTTAGGGTGTTTCCCCTTGGGAGTGAGAGTACTTACAGCCACATCCTGTTAATGAACAAGTCGTTGTTGTCGTGTCGGTAGTTTCCAGCTGGAGTGTTTTCTTGGTGAGGGCGGCGAGAAGTTAACTGCTGTTTGGGGTGTGGATGCTTCCAATTCGGAGTCTCCTCTTGACCACTCCATCCACTCCAGCGCATACATGGTCAACAGGAAACCGCAGAGACAATGACGACAGCACGAACACTCAGGGACTATCAACTGCAGTCACTCAACTCTCTGCTCACTTTCAACTCAAACCAGCAAACGAAACAACTCACAACTACCAATCTACCCACGTGGAAGGTACTCGTACTCGATAAGCAATCTCAGGATGTCCTCGCAACCACTCTGCGAGTCCAGGACCTCAGAGAGCTCGGTGTCACCCTCCACATGCAACTCAATGCTGAACGTCCTCCCTTACCAGACGTACCCGCCGTCTACCTCGTCAGCCCATCCCGCGAAGCAATCAAAAGAATTGCAATCGACCTCGAGAAGGGACTCTATGAATCTTTCTATCTCAACTTTACAAGCACCCTATCAAGACCCCTATTGGAAGAACTAGCTAATATGGTGGTGGAAAATGGATCGGATTCATTGATCGAACAGGTATGCATAACTCATTTACCCACCAACGCAGGCAATCATATCACTAACATAAAAACTCAAATGATGCAGGTTTACGACCAATTTCTCGACTTTATCGTACTCGACCCAAATCTCTTCTGCCTGTCTTGTCCAACTGGCTCAAATTCTACCTCATCCAAGAAAACAACATACGAAGCACTCAACGACCCACGAGCTTCTGAACAGGATATCGAAGGAATTGCTGATCAAATCGCTAAATCCCTGTTCAATGTAGTAGCCACAATGGGTGTGTGATTGTGTGTACTACATCAGATATACGTGCCTCCGTCTGGCGCCGAGTTCCTAGTAACCAGAGATGGTTCTGACTATTCTCACTCTTCTGTTTCCTCCACTCAAGGTCAGCTGCCAATAATCCGATGTCCTCGTGGAAACGCAGCTGAAATGGTATCCAGGAAACTCGATGGCAAATTAAGAGATTATCTACTATCAACTCGCTCTAACAGTGTCTTCACCTCAGAAGGTAGTCGCCCCGTTCTCGTCATCCTTGATCGCAATCTAGACCTTGTCCCTATGATCAGTCATAGCTGGACCTATCAAGCACTCGTCACTGATGTGCTCGAAATGAAGCTGAACAGGGTCACTGTCGAGGTTCATCTACCTTCCTTCTTTCCTTTTGTCCATTCTTTCCTATTTAACTCGCTGTCATCCTTTTTTTTTTTTTTTTGATATTCCTTCTTTGCTTGCGAGATTATTCAGGCTCCTGAAAGCGGTAAATTACAGAAGAAAACCTATGATCTGGATTCTAAGGATTTCTTCTGGGCTAAAAACTCTATCAAGCCGTTCCCTGAAGTAGCAGAGGAGATCGATACCGAACTGACAAAGTACTTCTCTCCTTTCTTTATGATTGATGGCTCTTTCCAAAATTAACCGCTCATCTTGCTAGGTACAAATCCGATGCGGCCGAGATTACTAGATCAACTGGAATCGGAGATATCAATGATGTTTCACAAATTGACCTCACATCAAATGCGGCGCATCTCAAGGCGGCCATTACTGCTCTGCCCGAACTCACCGCGCGAAAGACGACACTAGATACCCACATGAACATAGCCACCGCATTACTTCAGGGGATCAAAAACAGAGGGCTCGATACATTATTTCAAATGGAAGAGTCGATCACCAAGCAAACCAGACATTCCTTACTAGAAATCTTGAAAGACTCGACCAAAGATCCAAACGATAAACTCCGACTGATGTTGGTGTATTATCTTAGTAGTCAAGATGTCTCTAAGGATGAATTACTTGAATATGAGAAGCTACTAAAAGAATATGGCGTTGTCAATATGGGCACTTGGGAGTACGTCAAAAAAATCAGGGAGATTAGTCGGATGACCAACTCGATGGCCCTAGCCTCTGCTAGTATTGCCTCCCAACCTGCATCGACAGGACCGGGAGGAGAGCTCTTCCGGGGATTCAGCTCAATTAGCAATCGAGTAAGTCTTTTGGGTCAATACTCGCATCAGAAGTATAGAATCAACTACCCGGACAATGTGTTGATGGATTCCGGGGCGCTTCTCTTGTTCAGTTGACAGATCGATTGAAAGAAGGTGGACTAGGAGGAGGAATTGACAACATCCTATCAGGGGTGAAGAATTTCTTGCCGGCTCGAAAGAATTTCATCATTACCAGATTAATCGAAGCCTTGATGGACCCGGCCTCTGCCTCCAACCAAGCCTTGTCGGATATCGATGACTATCTGACGCTGGACCCACGCTCTGCTCGGAATTTTTCGGCCCCTAGTCATCAAAACAAGAAGTCCAACAGGATCGCCTTTTCTGAGGCCATTGTCTTCGTCGTGGGTGGGGGTAGTTACGTGGAAGCTTCTAACTTACAAGTAGGTCTCATGTCTTCCCATTTATACCTTTTCCGTCTGTTCGGCTATGGTTGACAGACCACCTGTTTTTTCTTCTTCTCAGGAATATGCCAGTCAATCTAATCACGGCGGGGCCGGCTCCGCTGGCCCTGGTGGAATTGGCACTGGGGCTAAGAAAATCACATATGGTGCTACAGAAATCTTGTCTCCATTAGAGTTCATCAATAGTCTAGAAAGGCTGTCTCAGATTTAATCTTTTCCTACAAGTTTCGATCTCTTCAATCCCCCTTTTTGTTGTTGTTGTCATTGTCAATTGTCATTTACATTTCCTTCCTTCCCTCCCCCTCCCCCAAAAAGGAAACCTATTATATATTTGTTGAAAGTTTTTGTTTTTGTGTTCATAGCCTGCATTTTTGAAAAAAGAAAAACCTTGAAAAGTTTGAGAGAAATAATACACCTCATGTGATATTCAGTAACATGCATTGAACCTCTAGAATTAAATAGGTAATAGCCCCTTTCACGTAGCTGCTTGCTCGCAGTTAAATTTATTGTAGCAAGCAAGCTTTGAATCAATGCTAAAATAAAGTTTAGCCTTAAAACATCATGGGAAAGTGTACGGAGAAGATATTATAATTTTGTGCGAGCAAGCAGGGGGGTATTTTTTTTATTACATCTGCATAAAAACACCCAAAGTGAACTGGGCCGATACTCCACATTTATAAACTATGGCCTGTTTGTCCTTATATCACAGGCCAAAAACAAAGGCAACATGTACACATTGCCTTGTTGGGTGATGACAAAACACAGGAAAAATTACCACAGTGTTGGGGCATAATTTCTAACAGCTGCAACAAATGTTGTTAGGTGTAAGAAGGATTGTGCTAGGCTACACTAACTACTGATGTGGTGTTGCAATTTTATTTGGGCACCCAGCCAACTTAGGTAGATTTAAGCCCAAGCATGCTGGGCCAACCCTAAATCCAGCTTGGCGCATACCAAAGCCCCGGTTGGCATATAGCCAAGTTGGGGTCAGTCAAGCCCAATTCCCACTTGGCCAATGGCCAAGTGAGAGGCCACGCCTGCCAAACTTGGTTGGCGGGCTGATTCTTAATTGGAGGTAGGATCAGAGTCAATGGACTCCTATTTGACTGTTTCAGGGTTGACTGATTTATCATTACTGCTCTACACAACTATAATCTGCGTTATGAATCTAAAATCACACATTGAAATCAAACATAAATAAGAAAGAGAGGAAAACAAAAATAAGCACTTACCTGAGTGCTTGAGTGGCTTGCTGACTGACTGGTTGGTGATCACTCGTTGGCCTAGAGCTTGGGCTGGGCCAAGCAGAACTTGGCAGTGTGCCAAGAGGCCAAGGAGCTTGATCAAGCCCCCTGGGCACCAAACCCACCCCCCTTGGCACTATGCCAAGCAAGACTTGGGCATGTGCCCAGACAAACTAAAAACACCATACCATCAGCATAGTGCCCAATTTTGTCATAACTCAGTCTTGCTAAAAAGTTTTTTTTATAAAAAAATGGTCACAGCGGATATAATAGCCTGGTTCACATAGCTGCTTGCTTGTAGTTCAATTTATTGTGACAAGCAAGCTTTGAACCAATGCTAACAGTTTGGTATTACAAAATCATGGGAAAGTACAATGAGCAGATGCTATAATTTTACACAAGCAAGCAGACTGCTTTTTATGACATTTGCATAAAAACACCATACATGAACCAGACTACTATTATCATCCACATTTCCTCATTGCTTCAATTCCAAGCAGAAACAAACAGAATAGATTAATCATTTCTTTTCTCAGTCACAAGGAACATATTCAATTTGAAGGATCAACAAATGAACACCCCCTAAACCCCTCCATGGACAAATCTAGCAACTACAACAACCCAAAATTGAGAAATTAAGCAGAGAAGAAAGAGGGAGAGAGATACCAAATGGTCAGAACACATATAATAAGCATTATACATTCTCTTTTCTTCCAAAATATGAAGGGATCCAGAAAACATTGCTGGATGGTAGATGATTGAAGAGGGAATAATGAAGATTCTTCACCCCAAAAAAATAGTAGGGTACAAATGTCACAACTAGTGGAGGCCTTTTGGGAGACTGATAATGAACTACTGGATAATTTAGACATCAAAGACATTCATTCATGAAGACATGGGAGTCAAGTTTCTGGCGGGCTTGCTGTTTTTGATGACCTTTTTCGCAACTTTTTTTTTCGTGAGGAAAGACCAAGTAGTTTTGAAAAACAAGCACTTCAATACTATTATATAAGGGGAAGGGAAGGGGAGAAACTGAGCAAGAACCACAAAAAAAGGGATGGACTGGTGGATCAAATGAAAGGGATAAGGGTGGGTGGGATGGATGGTAGTAAAGTTAACATGTATAACATAGACAAAGATGACTGAGAGAGAGTCAACGTAGCCAGGACTCGAAGAGAAGCATAGACGATAGACATAAGAGGATTATCTTTTCAATCCGACAAGCGCGCCAAACCTGTTAAGCGCCTCATTTCTGACGGCAATCATCAACCTTTGGACAGTATGATTATCTTGTTGATCAGGATTTGAAGAGGTAGACTGATGGGATGCAAAGGGGGTGTGGTTTGAGCCTAGCTGGTGGTTGGAGGTTGAAGAAGAAGAAGAAGACGGCGAAGAGAGTCCATCGAGAAGGGTGAGCCATTTTCTGATCAAGGACTCGGAGATGATCATTCGGTCGATAAAGATCAGCTTGTGGACAGACTCGATGAAAGTCTTCCAGTTTTGAAACAGGGATGGGATCAGGATGGATTGGAATGGGTAGGAGACGTTCCAGTTGAGATCCTGTTGGTCGTTCTGATTCGAGGGCTGACTGGATAAGTTGGGTAAGAGACCTTCGATTTTGGAGATCGACAGACTAAGGTGACTGAGGAGACTCAGTTGATCCGAAACGGCACCATATATCTCGGATAATTCCGGCTTCCCTTGTCCGCCCGAGCAACAGCGACTCTCGATCGTCTTGGCCGAGAGTTCCAAGCAGCCCAGACAATCATTCACGTAGCTGTTTAATGGTACCCGTACACGATTCCAGATGTATTCTTCTCGGTTCATCCGCTTGTTTGGGATTGATTCCACCAACTGTTTCTCGACCTCTTCCAGTTTGAGCAGGATGGATTCTAGGGAAGGCGGTGGTAACAAGCTCTTGATTGTGGTTTTCAGCTCAGGCTTTTGTTGGATCAGACCATGTATTAAGCTGATCAGTTCGTTTTTCGTGAGTGAAACTTCGCAGAAGAAGAAAAAACGGATGAGTAAAACGTTTACACATTTAGATAATAGGGGAGGGGCTTACCAAGGGCGGTTCCGAGATCAGCTTGATCATCTTTGAGGTTATTGAATCCATCATTAGTCTCGAGGGAGTGATTATGAACAAAGGATCTTTTGGGTCGCTTGGGCAAAGAAGAGATAAATTTAAGATGAGAGCCAGCTGTGGCTGGGAGATCTTGGGTGAGTTCGTCAGAGGCAGATCGTTTACGAGACTTGTTGATAGCAAGCGAGGCAGGCTGAGCTGGAGGAAGATCCTTCTTGAGGGTATTGTTTGCGAGTGGTTGTGTTGGTGCAGGAGTTGCAGCGAATGACCAGTTTAGTGGTACGGTGATGGCTGGTTGACGGAAGGGGACCTGATGGGTCATGGTGGTTGTTGGGATTACTGGAGGGTGGGTAGTGGACCTGTGAGTGGGTCAGCATGAGCCTCGGTGGGAAGTGGAGGGCAAGCAGAGGCAGAGATGAAAGTTTTGCTTACATCCTTTGTTGCTGTTTGGTGGGTGTTCGTTTTTATGTTAAACTTATTTTCTATTTTTTGGAGAAAGGGAAGAACTGAGCAGCTGCGCGGTGACTACGTAACACGCTTCGGCTGCAGCCGCCCAGTGACCGCGCAGAGCCCTGAGGTATTCATGAATGAAATGTGAAGCTATTCAAATTCATCTCACCCTTACTTCCTTTGAACTATCCATCTATCATAAGGCATCTTTTTCTGTAAAGAACTGTGCAGAAATAAAACAAAGCTTAGTTGAATCATGTTTTTTTTTTTTTTTTCATAATTTGAAAGCTCGTATATAATTTTTACTGCGGAAATTCCATCAACACATTAAAAATGGCTTTGATAGTATCAAGTGGAACATCCCATCTGGGTAATGATGAGGGAATCTACTGAAAATATGGTGACTTTAAAATATTATAAGGTATTTGAAAACATTTTTGATGTCATCCTCTGTGCGACTAAACTAGAATTTAAAGGGAAATTGGTTGTGCAATGAGTGTTGATGAGGTGTTTTGGTTTCAGGGTATGCCTCTGATGTGGCTATGACCTGAATATTGCAGTTCCTAAGGAGACTACCTGATCAACTCAACTGTGTACTACAGGAGGATTTACCCACACCTATTTGCAGACAGGCTGGGCAGCAATAGTGCCACAACTGTGAAAGTTTCAGGAAGAGAGTAGATAAAGTTAAACCAAGATAACTAAGTGAATTAATAGGAGAGCTCAAGAAATTATATATTTTCACACAAGTAGAGAGTAGTCAAGATAAAAACCCCTATGGCAATGTTTGACAATTTTTACAGTTGAATCAATCTCTGAGTAAGAATTATAACCTTTTCCCTCAGGTTCAAACACTGGGCTGATGGGAAATCTGTTAGGACTGTTCTGGGAGAGTGGACTGGGTCTTCTGGGTTCTGAGTCTTGATGGTAGATTGCAAGATGAGGATCTACAAGGTTGGCTGAGGATGTGGAACCTCACCCNTAGGGACTTGGGCATCAAAGGGGGGATAATGTTATGATCTTGTAACCCCCTTCAGGAATTTCCAGGGGTTTCCCCAACTGGGGGGATTATCTTCAGCCTCCGCACTCTTGTACATTCCCCAGTTAGCAATCTATCATCTCAATCACAACAGATCCCATAGATGTCAGAAAGGAGGTATTGTTTCCAGTTTTTCATGATTGAGAACCATCCTGCCGCAGCGAAAGCAGCAAATATTGCCAGAGAGGCATAGGCTTCACCTCTTTCAGTTGTCCAAACCTTGGTTGGGACTCCGGGAGGGCCTTTGCAAAAGATGCAGTCACCTAGATTTTCCCGCTTCAGCCTCTTGAGGTCTGTATGGTTGATGGATCCATGTTGGTCCTTCTGGAATTGAGCCTCCTTGCTGAGGATGGTGCGGGATTCAATAACCAGGGCAATCCCCAGGAGCATTTTGTGTATGTGCTTGAGGAGAAATCCAAGGCCATCTGAATTTGCCAATGAATGGCCTTTTTGGAGGGCAGACCCACCAAGACCCTGAATCCTCCTCCATAGAAAGCTTCCAGAAGACTTGATCCCCTCAAGCAGATCAGGGTTGGCTTGTGGGAGGGATTTGGTAAGGAATTTGGAAGAGACCTGAACCAGAGTCCTTGGCACACTGGTTGATTCTTTCCATGGCAATTTGCATGAGGGACCTGAGGGAAGGGTTGTTGGTGTAGGAGTCTGTGGTATCACCATCCTGTCTCAAGAGAATTTTCATGATGGAGAGCCAGCTTCCACTGGGATGTTTGCCGCAGCCAAGGTTTTATAGTTCTTTGAAAGCGGTGCAGATGAGATCATAGTTGATCTTACCACTGGTCCAGAAGGCATCAGGGTGGCTGATCAAATAGAGGCAGGGTGCTTCCAAGGGAACAAAACAAGAATGTCAGATAGCCACTCCGAAGGAAAGAAAGAGAAGTAAGACTGACTAGCTCTGATAATATCCAGAAAGGAGGCCTTCCTGGGAGCTTCCATGAGGGGAGTGGAGAGGCGGGTGGGGAGGTTGATGTTTTTGATGTGGGCACAAGCACCAACATCCTGGTTGATCCAGACAAGGTATGTATCAACCATTGAAAACATCAAGGAGCCAAGTTCCATGGCAGATGATCCAAGGCCCTTTCCACTGTCCAGGGCAGCCATGTGCTGTGTGTAGACAGATATTTTGTATGGTGAAAGGCCAATGCAGAGTTCTGTTTTGAAGAAAGCAGCAGAATACAGATATTTAGTCCAAGGGAACCAGCAACAGAATAGGGAAAGTAGACATACCCAGATCAGAGACCACCATGTCAAATTTGATGTCAAATCAGGTGACATGAAGGGAACACTAGATTTGATTCTGGCACTACTCCCTTATTTTTGATGTATGTACTTGTCTTGCTTTCACTTGTGAGTCAAGCCCCCTTCTGCTGTGGGCATGCTGAGGTACCAGTTGGGCCTGATTATGCATAGTGGATGAGCCACTGGTACACTCAGCCAACTCATAAGTCCTCCTCAGCAGTTGCTTGCTGAGTCTAGCTCTGGCCAACCAACTTAATTTGCAAGCAAACATTCTCAAATCAAGTGTAAGTCATTTCCATCTTTCTCTCTTCCCTGATTGTATTATTTGGTTTCTGTTAGGACTGTTCTGGGGGAGTGGACTGGGTCTTCTGGGTTCTGAGTCTTGAGGGTAGATTGCAAGATGAGGATCTACAAGGTTGGCTGAGGATGTGGTACCTCACCCTGAGCTCGAGTTTGTGACATGTGGAATGTCACAAATCCAAACTCAGGCAACTCATCTGTAAGTACAACAACACCACACCACACAGCACAACACACATCACACCACACCACACCACACCACACCACACCACATCAGATCATAACACCCAATGGAAGCATTCTTGTGCCTCGGATGGTAACCGCTTTGCCATCCATCTTGGCATCTAGCTTCATTAGGGCCTCATTAGCCTGTTGCACCAGAGCTTTGCACAGGTCGTCTTTGAGGGTGGAGTTCAGGGGGTTTGAGTGAATAATGACCCTCTTGGGTTTCAGCAAGATGACTGTCTGACGGCTGGAGTAGCCACACCATTCACAATTTTCTGGGCGGCGGAGGTCGCCACACTGGCACAGGACTTGGGAGCATGTTTTGATGCGGCTAGCAAAGGGCTGTTATGATCCTGTAACCCCCTCTGGGACTTGCCAGGGGTTTCCCAACTGGGGGATTATCTCCAGCC
>LAVV01004888.1:2266-18967 GCA_001263375.1 Puccinia sorghi
ATTGGCCTATGTGAAACTTAATTCTATGAGCTTATGTATCCAAATGAGATCAAGCCATACTTTCAAAAATCAACACATCAGGCACAGGCTTGGTAGCCTAGTTGGTAAATGCAGCACTTCTAGTATAGTGTCTTAGCTTCTAGCTAAGGTCGCTGGTTCAAATCCTGCCAAGATGATCCTTCTTGTGAAATGTCTGAAAAATGCAATGTGAATTTTCACAGGACTTGCCAGGGGTTTTCCCGACTGGGGGATTATCTTCAGCCTCCGCACCTTTGTACATTCCTCAGTTAGCAATCTACTATCTCAATCACAACAAAATACCACATTAATTTACTTTACCATGCCTTGATATTCCTCAAGGTCATTCTACTTAATTATGAATAGCCATGTTTAGTTTTTTCTTGCATACCATCTGGAAGCGCATAGAACAAATCCCTTGAACACTTTCACGCAATGGCAAATTTCTCTAATAAACTCAATAGAAACATAATTAACTCAAAAACAGATCCTTTCATAACACAGCTTTGATACTTGGACACATTGGCTGATTTGTTGCAGTGCACAATGAAATTATCCATTGATGTGTTCTGAGTGATTATAGAGAATCCCATTGACAGCTTAGAGCATCCCATGAGCGCTTCTTTTTTCCCATTGAAGATCTTTAAAGCCGTCGATCTTCAGTCTTTTGTTCCCCATTCTTCACCCACCCTGTAACCAAAATTCTTCAGTAAGACTTTAATACCTGATTGTTATTTTCAACACTCCCCTGGATTGTTCAAAAACAACTCATTTCAGATTTTCTTAGTGTTCTTGTCACTGGATATCACCCCCCACTATCATCCACGCTACCCCTTCCTGCTCCTGAATACTCCTGTAGTTAATTCCACAAGTATTGAGGCACAACGGGAACCCAGATAAACTAGTTTCTAAACATCCCCTGTGGGACTCATCAGCAGGAAGAATCCGCGTCTATTACAGGATTTCCCTCCCTTTTTAAGGTTGAGAATAGCTTTAAAGATTTACCCCTTACCCTCATAATTAACGCAGAATCACTCATCAAAAGTTTCATTCAAACCAATCATCAACACTCATAGCACAACCAAGTGACCGTAGACCACTAGTTTAGTAGCATAGAGTCTGACAGTGTTAGACACCCAGGTGGGCCTAATTTGGAGCTAATCTGGGGGTAAACCAAGCGGGGAGGGGGGGAAGGCAGCCCCCTGGCTTCCTACTTGGATTCCAGGGAATCTAGAAAATGGGGAGGGCGGGCAGCCAGCCAGGTGGCGGCCTGCCCTGGCTTGCGGCCAACCAAGCAAGTGGGGAGGGCAGGCAGCCAGCCAGGGGGGCAGTTAAAGGAGAGAGCTGGGCAAGTCATTTAGTGCAGACGCCATTTTCAATGCCAGGCAGGGATGGATTAAAAGGAGGATTTTTCAGGGAATTGGATTAATTTGGGGAGTAGTTGAAGCACTTGGATGAAACTGGAAAGCAAAAGTGTGCAGGTTGTGCATTGGAGGGGAGCTTTTGGGGTTAGGGTTTGTGTGGTTTCAGTGGGAGTGGACTGTGAATGTGAGAGAACTGGTAAATGAAATCAGATGTGGTAACATTCAGTGAGATTTTTCAAAATGGGCAAGATTGATTGGGTGTAAGATGTCATGTATGCCCTCATTTGAGTTTGCAATGTTTTCAAAAACCACAGGAGCTGAATTGGGCTCATATTATTCATACAGCTCAGTCCATTGTTTCTTCAAGTCTTCCAGAAGATTATGGATGTCAGCTTGCTACTATTCAGAGACAAGCCACCACAGCAGCAAAATATAAATACATTTAAGAACCCAAGCAAGGAAGAGAAAATCACCAAATATTCTTATTACAATGAAATCTAATCTCAAAATAACACAGTTCACCCACTAGGCCCTAGATTAAATATCAAAATAATTCTACTTTATCATAGCAGGATTAAGAACCTAGTCTTAATTCCAAGAAAAAGACCTAAGAATTTCACAGTAAAATTCTGCAGAGTTTTCACATAGCTCTATAGAAGAATTTACAAGTTTTTAGATCATGTACTTACTCAGAAACTACATATTCATATGTGCATTGTCAAAATGAGGTAAACTGTAGAGAAATATGTAAGACAACTGATAACATGGAAATTTTACATCAATCCAATAGAAATGAAACCGTGAGAGAGGATCCACTAGCCCAGGAGGACCAACAGACTATCCTGGAAAGAGAAACCCATACAAATGTCAACATAGCTTCTAGAGCTGTGAACAAGAGCTTTTACTGAACCCACAGCCCCAATAAACTCACAGAAGAGCATTCAAAAGCCCTCCAGGACTCTGAATTCAACCCATAAGTCCCCGAACTGGAAAAAAAAACTTTCTCAACTGCCTGCAGTTGACATGCAGCATGCTCCAGCCAAGCTGCCATCTGCACTCCACATTTTTGCATATTTAGATGTTTTGGCACAGTCACTGTGCAGTCTGCACAGTGGCTGTGCATCAAAGCTTGGTTGAATCACCTTTAAAGAATGGTTGGAGTAAGAACAGAGGCTTCCTGGGACTTTCTGCATGTCAACTGAAGGCAGTTGAGCAAGTTTTTTTTTTGCAGTGCCAATCTCCTTATAAGGAGCTTTCTTTGTCCCTCTGGGAGAAAAAGAATAGACACCAGAAACATAGGATTTATACAGAGCCACCAGGGAGTATACTAGTGAGTAGTTCTTGTAAGTCCTCCCAGTTTCCTATCTCCCTCTTCATTTCTTCTCAGAACACCTTCCATTAGTTGAGTATTTGCTACCCCCAAGAGGAGAACTAGTGAGATCCTCCTCTTTAAATTCTTTTTCTTATATTCCCCTGGGATTTAAATACCCCTGTCTGACAGGCCTCAGAAGATAAGGTTACCACAAATACCCCCCTGCCTTGAAACAAGGCAATATATTTAGAGGTCTCCCTAAATACCCCCGCTTATCAGGCCCGTCTGGAATATTTATTTCAAAACATTCCCCTGTGTTCATTTCAAGAACCCATCTATTTCTATTAAACAAAACCAAAACACTCCAAAAATACATTGACCCTACTCAAAAACTCAAAATATTATTAGCTGCCTCTTTGTGACAGATCCTGCAGTGCATGTAGCTAGAAGTAGCTTGTCCTTGGAATCAGGACAGCTGAAAATGTAGAAAACTGAAGCTGATTGTCCAATTGATCATGACCTTCATCTCTTTGGGATTTGAGTTCACATTTCATGCAAGCTGGAAAATCCTTTCAGAATACCAATGGCATGTTTGATCCTTACTCCCTACAAAATAATTGCACAAATGCCTGCAGTTGGCATGCAGAAATTCACAGAAAGCTTCTGTTGTTTCTCCAACCTTTCTCTAAGAGTGATTCAACAAGATTTAATGCAAATTCACTGTTCATTCTGCACAGTGACTGTTCCAAAACATCTACATATGCAAATAGGTGGAGTTTAGATGGTAGCTGGTCTGGAGCATGCTGCATGTCAACTCCAGGTAGTTGAGCATGTCTTTTTGCAGTGACTTGTGACTGTTCGAGATGGTAATTGAAATTGAAATTCTGATGGTCAATTAATTCTTTCCCTTTATAAGCTGCAAGCATATACTGATCACTTGTATAAGTGAGTCTTCCAGAAGGAACTGATTTTGATCAAATAACTATTCAGGCTTCTGAGAAATCTGCATGTTTGAGAAAACAAAGCTATCATTGCATGATCCTGGATAACTGGCTAGATAAGACGTGAATTTCTGGTTAAAATCACAAATAAGAGTGAGTGAAATTGTGTTGAACCTGTTACCTTTGCCAACCTGTGTATACTCCCAACTTGATCAAGACAAAATGTCACCAATGTGTCACAAGTACCACTCCACAATCAAACAAGCAAGCTATTCCTCTGTGACCCTCGATTACCCAAACAACCCACTGTGAAGCTTACCAAGCATGAACAAGCACAGCACAGTACGGGAAGAAAACAAAAGCATAATGACAAGAAAGCAAAAGAAGAGGAATGGTCGGAAAGGGAACTAGAAAACACAATAGACAGAAATGCCGAATGGATTAAAAACAGCCTAAAAAATAGATACTATTAGGACGCGTGACCGGAAAGCTGTTGCTATGGAAAGAGAAGGAAAAAGAAAAGAAGAATTGTGTTAAGTAAATATAAAATAAAAAGGGAAAATCCTAGCTTTCTGGTGTGCTTTAGTCGAAGGGGAGGATCTGAAGGAATAGTCCAAACTCATGAGTGGAGGACACTAATATTAAAGGAGCAATTTGTTCCTGTTGCAATTTCCTCACTCATACATATTTTTACCTTGTCATAGTATCATAAAGCATTATAGCATTACATACAACCTTTGTCTGGTAGCCTTTCTCAACAGACCTAGCAATTAAAAAAAACAAATCATAGAATAAAATTTTAACAAATTGAGTATCTGTTCAAAAGACAAATTGAGTATCTGTTGACAATGGGATGAGGAAATTAGTAAAGAGTTGTTTCAAAAATTCTTATCAAGGAAAAATGAATGACACCTGACCTCTTCTTGTGATAAAAGAAATGATTGCCATCTATAAATATAATCATTGCCATAAATTAATTTTTGTTAATTTATACAATGCCTTCAAGGTTGGTAAAGTGTTGGCTCACATCTTGCTAGGGTATTTAAAGTTTGATTGGGTTGGAGGGTAATATATTAAAAGAGATAGAAACTTGGATGCAAGTAGGGATATGGGAGAGATAAAGATGTAGATAGAGCTCGGACAAAGCATGGATAGGTCAAGGAAACCTCATGAAGGTGACTTAATGTATCTTTTTCTGGTGCATGATTTTATTCACAGACATATTTGGCATAGTTTCCAATAATATGGTCTGGCCAAGCCTTACCATTGGTTTAGTTTTTGACCACCCCAATTTCAGTTCTTTTTTATGCTCAAATAACTGTAGCTGTGCAGTGCAGCATTGAAAGATCATTTTTTGGGATGGTTTGGTTAGGCCTAGCTTATATCTGCCAAAAGCTAATAGTTTTTCTATCACCTGCTAAAAACAATATGCTGCTTCAAACCTGTTGTTTTTTTATCTGAAAAATTTTCTTATTCTTTGCTTAGACTAGATTGGCTCAGGTGATTTACCTGATTTAGGCTTTCTTTAATGAAGCTCTGATCTGTGTAAGTCTGATTCCTTTTTTTCTTATCCAAACTCAAAGAAGATGATTTGTTTCTTTCATGGGTATATTGTTTACTGAGTGTGGCTGAGAATCCTTAGTTGAGCTTAATTTCTTCTCCCCAATGATGATTTGTAGAAGAAAATATCAATTTTTCCATGGATAAGTGAGCAAGACAAGCCTTATCAAAATTGCAAGTTTCTGAAACTGAAGTGAAAAGTATTCAAGATTTCCCAAAAGTTGTGAAGCTGTTATCTGCAGATGCCTCTAACAAAAGGAATTATTCCAAAAGCTCAAATTATAAGTTTGGTTGTTTGAATCAACCAAGAGTTTGAGTGAGCAACATTTTTTTCCCTTGGCCATTGCGCCCACAGGCTTATGTCAGCGGGGGTCTTGTCGTGCTACAGATGGCCCAGTCCCCGGTCGAAATCTTAAACTTACGGGCCAAACTCTACCCCCCGGGCTCCCCAGCCAATTCAGCCAACACAACCTCACAAGAACCACCACAACTGCTCAAGACTTCGGACAAACTGGAAAACGATATCGAAGAAACAACTCCAGAGAAATCACAGTCGTCATCATGACTCGCAGCAGTAGGATACGCAAACCCTCCCAGAAAGCCAGGGAAATAGCAGAAGCTGCTCTGCTGCTATCATCCAAGTCAGCACCCGCCTCATCTGCCGATCAATCCAAGAGCCCTCAAAAGCAATCACGCCAATCCACCCGATCAAACCAAACCCACAACAAGAACAATTCATCCGCCAGGGCTAAGGTCAAGATCGGAAAAAAGAAAGGCCGAGCAACCATCAACTCGAACGGGGATGTAGACGTCGAAGAAGAAGCTGCAAAGCGGGGAAAACAGACCCAAAGGGGTAGCCGAACGCAAAAAATATTGGAGAAAGAAGATGAGGAGGAGGAAGTGGAAGGTGACGACCATGCCACACAGAATTCAAACGAGACCGAAACCGAGGAAGACCCAGATACTTTGTATTGCATCTGTCTTGGCCACGACGATCACACGCCGATGATTCAATGTGAAGGCTGTGACAACTGGTCCGTCTTACTCATCTCGCATCTTCCCAACTTACTCTCAATAATTTCGTAGTCGATCAGCTAACCACTTCCCATCTCTTTCCGTGCTTGACGTTCTCAGGTTTCACTTTTCTTGCATTAACTTGGATCCTACAGAGGCTCAGAAGATTGAAGCCTTCTACTGCCAGCTTTGTAATGCCAGCGGAAACGGTATTACTCGTAGTCAGTACTTTTTCTTTCTATATGAACTCTTAGTCACCTCTCGCCTCTATTCTCTTGATCCATTCTTTTTTTTAAAGAAAAAAAAATCATGTCCCAATTTCGTTGTTATCGCTTGATGGCTAGTCTTTCAAGACTGTGTCATTAAAAAACCCACAGTGGCTCAAAATACCACCTGTTAACTGACAAAAAAAGAAATGTAGACTGCTTGTGTCCATAAAAAAACCAGGTGATTTGGAGCCAATGGTCAAGGCTTACATCTGATCTGCTTAGGTTGCTGTCCTAAATTCCCCTACCGATTATGAACATATTAATTATCGGAAGTAGCCTATATGAATTCATCTTGCAGCACAAAGGCTCATGTTTCACCATTTGCGACCTGATCCCGATTAATATTAACTTTCTTTTTTTACAGAAATCGATGAGGAAATTGTGACAACACAAGCCACAGAGTCAACTCTCACTTTGGTATCAAATACGCCGGATGAGACTTTGGACAATCCTCCTGATGCGTCCCCCAGCCTTGATGATGCTCCGAATAACTTAAACGTCGAAAACGCCCTTCACCTTCCGAGTCCTGAGCCGGTTGAGCTCAAACCGGAAAGAGCCCCATCCGTACCTAGCTCGCATGAAGTGGTGACGCAGGTCGTCTGTGATTCTAACAACGATACACTAGCCGAAGCTCCAAGCCGGCCAGTAGTTGATAGCACGGCCCAACCCCCACAACCAACCAAAACAACTCGTCGAAAACAGAGGCTAGCTGAAGGGTTAAGCAGTGAAGGAGATACTTCCGATGAAGATTTCACGGGCGAAGAGATTATACGAACGGTAGACAAAAAACGCAAGGTGAGTTAAGCTGGCACTACTCAGGAGTTGAAATTTGTCTCATAAATGACATTGGCTTTGATATTGTTGCCACCAAAGACTCCCACCAGCATAGATTCACGTCCTTCTACCCAACCTCGGATCTCGGCCAGTACTCCGTCCAGTACCACTCCCTCGACACCAACGACGCCTGTCTTGGCCGTCGAAAAAACGCGAAAAGCATGCGCCGAGCAATTCTTCAAACTCTTTGAGCCTATTTTCTCCAAAAACGTAAAGCAAGATGATGGCGCTGCAATGCGATTTTCCGAAGCCGTCGAATCAGAGCTATTCGAATGTTTTGGCGAGCTTGATGCCAAAAACCAAAAAGTACCTCGTAGGCAGTATATGACCAAGCTGAGGTCGTTGCTCTTCAATCTGAAGAACAACCCAACATTTCTCAATAGTTTGAGCTCTTTAGAAGTTTCTCCCAAGTTAATCGTTTTCATGTCCCATGAGGACTTGCAAACCCCAGAGCAAAAAGCATTAGCTGAGCAGGTTCGACAACGCTCCCTACAGGATAGTGTCAAAACTCTAGATCCCGTCCTTGAACCCACCACCTCACCCAAGGCAGATGGTCTTATCCTCTCCAGCCTTCCCCCGTCCAAAGCTACTGAAGACCATGTAGCTGTTGATGAGCCTACCATCACAGGAAAGGCACCTTGCGAATCGAATCAAAACAGGGAGAATTCTTCGAGTACTCCATTCCCAACACCACCACAGGGGCCCGCCCCTCAACCTCGGGATCAACCCTCTCAGTCAGATCCACTCGCTCTTACCAAGTCAGCAACCACTGTCCATCTAAATAAGCCAGTCGATCGCACCGAATCGGCATCTGCTGCTGCCCCTCATCCTGAAAAGCCAACGGCAAAATCCCTAACACCCAATTTATTCAGCTCATTTGATTTGGAGAAAGTGTTTGCCGCCATCAAATCTGTGCCGCCTCCCCATGCTGCTTCAGACAATGAGAATACAGCAAAGTCTCAATCGACTGGAGGTGAAGTGCAAAAAGATCCCAAAGACGGTGATTCGGATGATAGTATGGACCTGGAGAATACTCCAGAACGCGAGATAGCGACGGCCGATGGTTCAGGAGTGGCGCAAGCAGACGCAGAGAAAAGCTTACCTGATGATTATGACCCGTTTGTTGTAGCCAACGGAGTCGACGCAGATTTAGAAGCGATTTTGCATGGCGACCAACAATCTTCAGGAGCTCAGAGTCGACTAACTGGACCTCCGCCGACCAAAGAAGCTGAATCTCAGTCAGCTGCTGCCACTCAGACTACCCCAAGTGTCTGGACGGGTAATGTAATGACAGCGGATGCTGGTGGATTCGCGGCCAGTGCTGTCCAGGTTGGCGGACGACCTCTAAGTCCGGATGGACTTGCATGGAGTAAACTGATTCCAACTGACACGATGACTGTCGTTGGCAGATTACCCGTAAAAGATTCCACCAACTATCTTGTACAAAGCCACTTTGCACCTTCTCGAGAATTGGTCCTTTTGGAATTAGGGCCTAATCTGAAAGGACCGCCCGAGCTACCCAGTCCGGAACGTGTCATCCAACACCAGCAAAATCTAATAGAGTTCTTTACGAAGAAGGGTAGACATGCGGTTGTAGCGGTCCATGAAAAGGTGAAGCAAGCCGTACGAGATATCTATCTGGTGCCCCTCTTGAGGCAAGATCCTCTGCCTGAATTTGTCCAGCTTCTAGACGATGTGAGCATCCCCGAGGCCACACCCAGAGCTAGGGATATGATGATTGCGGTGCTGGTGTTGTCCAAAGGTGCGGTCCCTTCCGTATGGAAGCCAACGCCCAACAATACAGATTCCTCCAACGGCTTTGCGTCTGCGCCAATTCACCATCATCATCATCAGGCTAAGACTCAGCCAGCTCAACCATCAACAACGAGTTCGGCGCAAAGCTTGGTCGGAGCTGCCCAGCTTCTGTCCTCGGCATCCAACCAGGGCCGGTCGCCTGCCCCAGCTACTTCTTCGTCCTATCCCATGCCTCCCCAACATAATCCCGCTTCTTCCGCGCCAATTGACCCGATTCCCCTACTCCAATCATTGAGCTCCAAGATCTCATCAGTATCATCTCAGTTAGCATTTCCGCTACTCTCGCAAATGGCTCCGTCTGTCCCGTCCCATACCCCCGGACCACCACCCGGCTTTGTGCCGTATGTTCAGCCTCAACAGCCCAAAGCACCGTCTATTCCACCCCCTACATCATCATCACAGGCTCCTACACTCAATGGACTCGATCTGTCAAAAGTGGATGTCAGTGCGCTGCAAGCATTACTATCAAACCAACAAGCACTCAAGCCGCTCATCAACCAAGGCCAGCCGCCATCGATCCAGCCCAACAATCGACCAGTGAACTCGGCCTCGTCCCTCACGACACCCCAAAACGGGCCTCAGCCTGGTGGGGGGCACGAACCACGCCACAATGACCGACATCCTGCCCTACCAGCGCAATTTCGACCACCAGCAAACCTCCCTCTCAATCCCCATTTTACCCAACAAGCAGCGTCCTCAGTCTCTTTATCGTCCTCGCCCCCACCTGTCAGACATCCGCAGCAGTATAACCCACCTCCTCCTCAGTCGGGATGGCCGGCTGCCGAACATCCTCCTAAAAGGCCCCTGGACCACTACCCCACGCATTCCTCCTCGAAGGACAAGACTCCCCGCAAAGGCCTGATGCGAATGGGTGAAGTGATTCGAACTAGTGCGACCCCCGAAGATCCCCGTCGAAGGGCTTCCTATCAATCTTCCCCACAGCCTTCTCCTTCTAATTCCTTCCAAGCTCCTCCTCCTCATCACCATCATCCTGGAAGATCTAAGCGCAACTCGCATGAATTCGTCGCCCCCCCTAGGGACGGCGGTTGGGCCGGAAGAGGTAGGGGTAAAAAATTGGCTTGATTTCTCTTGTAGCTACTTCCTAAATATTCTCATTCATGTCCTTTTATCTTCTCTCGCGACCTTCTCTTTTGTCTCGTTCGCTCTCCGCTTGCTAGTTATATCATTGGCTTCTCTTTTCTTTGGGTTTATTTGGGCTCTCTTGAGTTTTGTCATCTGTTTTTTGTTTTGTTTTTGGTCTTGATTTTTTTTTGTTTTCAAGAAGAGAGGAGGGAAAAAATATTTTGTGTAAGGGTTTTCAGAAAACAGAGTTGACTAGTTCCTTTTTTTCATGTAGCTTATTTCTTTTGGCTGTTTGTTAGTTGCGCTCTCATCTGCCTAATCTTATTTCTTTCTAAAAAAAAAAAATTCAGATGTCTGTTACTTTTGAATCTCTGCTAAAAAAACCCACCCTTCACTTTTTTTATACACTTGCCGTTTTCTTTTCATTAACATTGTAGGTCTTTCTGTGAGCTTGAATGATAATAACAAGACAGAAAAGAAAAACTAGCTGTTCTCTTTTCCTTTCCAACACACAATCTTGCTTTCCCAGAATGTAGTGCCAAGGCAAATGGTCAAGGCTGCAGTTCCTTTTTCTTTTGCATGTCCTTGCGGGATTCCTGGTACAGTAGTAGTCAGTGAAACAATTGGTTACTGGATGATCTGTCACTACAAAAAAAACTTGCTCAACTGCCTGCAGTTGACATGCAACATGCTCCAGCTGAGCTGCCATCCAAACTCCATATGTTTGCATATGTAGATGTCTTGGCACAGTCACTGTGCAGTCTGCACAGTGACTGTGCATCAAAGCTTGGTTGGATAACTTTTGGAGAATTGTTGGAGTAACAAAAGAAGCTTTCTGGGAATTTCTGTATGTCAACTGCGAGCAGTTGAGCAAGTTTCTTTTGCAGTGTGTAGTGGAAAATATTCTATATGTTCTTCTATCTCTTGTATCTTTTCTTCTGTTGGCTGAATATTAGCCTCCTTGTTCTCAAATTCTTCTTCATGAAAAAAACTTGAGGGCAATAATACATGTCTAAGTAGGGTATATATTTTGTAACATCCACTAAAGCTTCAGAATCACTGGAATAATATTCTGAATGTCAGGGGGTGTCTCTATAGTATCAGGCCCCTGAATGTAGTAGCTGTCAGAAAGCTAAGGTACTCTCATTTTCATTAATCACAGCAGTAGGAAGCCATGCCTCCAGATAGAGGGGCTATGCAGTCTTTAGTATTCTGGAACCATATAGGCTCCATGAGGGGCATAAAAATTATTCCCAACAGCAAAAAAGACAGAAGCCTAGCAAGGTTCAATTTTAGTAGAAGAGAAAATTAACCCCTATGGGCAAGTTACACAATGATGTAGGTGGGTTCAGTATTCCTCCTCATTACTATTCCCTCTCCTTCTGGTTGAGAGGCCTATACTTAATCAGGTGAAGATCTTTCTGATTTGTCTTGTGGCTATCACAGTGTTCCTGTTGTGCTTAGGAAAATTCAGTCTTAGGGATGTTTTGTTTGATGTAGAAAAATCAGAGAGAAACAGGAGAGGTAATAGAGAAATGGGATGAGGAAGCAACTACATGTACAGAGGCTGAAAGGGAGAGACTGAGAGGGGAGAGAGAGATCTGGTTTGCTGATATGAAACTGGGCATTGTGGATCTGCCCCAACACTCTGCATTAGCTTTCCAATGTTACTTTCTCTATCAGAGAAGGCTATCAAGATATTATCCTTTGTTATTACTTCCCAACTTCAAGCATGGGTAGAAGTTGCTTCCTGATTAAAATTTCCTATCTCCAGATGTGCTATCATCAATTAATTGACCTATTTGCTTTTGAACAGATTGTTCATGCTTACCTGTTTAGTTGATGGCTTATATGATTGACTAATGAGGATTTTGAAGGTAGAATGTTTTGTCTAAGGTCAAGATGAGGAAGGATTTGTTGGCTGGGGCTTGAAGTTGGGACTCTTTAATTACTTGCCCATTGTTTTGCTGTGGATTACGTACCTCTGTGTGTTGTATTTTTTGTCTCTTGCCTTGATTTGGGGCATCCTTTCACTCATAGAACTACCAGTTGTGTTAGCAATGGCTCTATTTCTGGAAATGGAAAGCTTGTGCTGCTTAAATTGGATTGCTTTAGGAGGTGAAAATCTTGAGCAAATCCTTTCTTGGGGATTAGCTTCCATTTTAGCAATCTGACAGTTAGACAAGATAACTCTTCCAAATAAGGATAATCAAAGATAGTCCTATGTATAATGGACAAGAAAGGAATGAAAGGTAGGCTCTCTGTTGAGCCTTTGCAATAATTAAGTGGTGGACTTCCCATCACCAAGATTCCTTAATCTGTAGCTTCTATTCCTAAATACCCTTTGTTTGGTGATGAAACTTGATGAACGTCGGGTTCCCACCATCCAATCAAGTTTGGAATTTGGATTTAGCCTGTCTAGATTGCTAATCACCTGATGGAGAGTACAAAAAAGGAATGGATGAAAAGCAAACAACGGAGGGGGGAAACTAAATCTAAATACAAGATGATCAAAACCATATCATGATGAATTGAGTTGGAGAATTCTGGCTAACCCAATCCTCCTCTCTGGGAAACTGATGCGCTGCAGCCTTGTCGTATTGTCACAGAGGTAGCAAGACGTTTGCAAAATGTGCTGAGAGCATCAGCATCTGCTCAGCTAAAAGCTAGCGCTAACCATAGCACAACATCCAGTGCCAACAACATTGGTATCAGCTAAATCACAAGTTATTCACAAATTGGAAGCAATAGATTAAATCAACCCGCAACACCACATTAGTCTCTGCCAAATGCCTTCTTGTCAATCTAAAATTGACCAGTTACAAGTATCAAGCTCTGGGCAAGCTGATCATTTCCTTCATTGAGACGGTTGGCATCACAAACCATTGTTTTGTGATATGGAGAGTGTTGACAGTTTTGGATATTCAAGATGGGTTTAGAATTGGTGCTAAGTAACTCCCAAGACAGCAAGGGTTAGCTGGAAATGCTAAAAATTTGAGCAAACATCAAGGTTTTAGCAACCCTGATGTGGTGTGTTGTGTTGCTATTATTAGTATTGAACATGTTTTAGCGGAACTGTTTCGGATTCTCTGATCACCTGAAGAGGATAGAGTGTGGAATCAAGCAACATAATTACAATATGTATCATGGTGAACAAACTAACACGCTGTGCTAGCACTATCTAAAAGCTCTGAATTCCAACTTGCTAGAGTCTTTGAGAGTCTCCTAGAAACCTAACTCTGTTGGGTTCAACAGGTGAGAGCCATCTAGAGCCCATACGCTGGGCTACAACAATAGCAAGGGTTTAATAATAGCATGATTTTAACAATAGCGTTGTTGTAACACCATTTTTATCCCAGTTGTCATGACAATTTGACATTGTTGTTTTTCAAGTGCTCAGATTGGTGACAAATAGCTGGGTAGAAATAATTCATGGAAATTTTATGTTTAAAGGTGTTAAAAGTGGGGTTAAGCATCCCAAACTGAACCGGGCTAATAGCACAAAAGAATTCACCCTCTGCCAATCACCCATCCTGCTAATATTATAATGAGAGATGACATGTATCACAGTAATCCTGGCTTTGGGATGATGAAGTTTGGGTACGTTCGTTGAACCGACGACAGTGGCGACATCTGACATACCGTGACTCCTATCATCAAGAGTGATGAAATGGTTACAGGATGCGAATTGCAGTTGATGGCGCGTGGAGGATGTGAAAAAGACCACGAGTTAGTGAGATGTCACTAGACAGCAAATAATATACATGCATTGGTTGCTCACATTGCTGCTCTCATTCTGTGATCTGGTTTCCGTCCTCTGTGATGGTTCTTCGAGTTTGGTTCGACAGGTCGGACACGTAGCCTGCACACCCGCGTGTTCTTGTCTGGTGCGCCAGCGATCCAGGCACGATCGATGAAATGTGTGGTCGCAAAGTGTCAATGTATTCTCTTGGAGTTGAGACATAGAGTTGTGGCATATCGGACACATCTCGAGGCTCAACTGGACCTCATCAGCACACCAGGAATGAGCACCAGGTTAACAAGAATTGTGCAGCAGAAAAATGACCTACGCTTCGCTTCGGATGAAGTATCGGCAGGCTTTCTGCCCGATCAGGACAAAAACGCACCGGCGTTGAGTCCAAGACGCTAGCTTTAAAAGGCTTCAGCGAGGGATCTTCTGGTAATAATGATTCCAGATGACTTGATGGACTGGAGAATTGACGTGCAGATGGTTGACGGGCTGAGGTGATCTGCATTATGGCTGCTTGAGCAAGCTTATGGCATTACCAGAGACCAGCATAAAGTCATCCAGATGCCAGTGTCTCGAAGGAACATATCAAAATAGCCGACAAATCAACATTTTTACTCACAAGAGAGAGTATCCAGGTCGGTGCCATTGCTAGCGGTATCCTGGAGGAAACCTTAGATGAGAGGCGATATAAATATTCCATCAGACGACTCCCATTTACTCATACCCTGATGTTTCAACACCCCCCCCCCCTCTCGCCAAGACTCCAGTCTTCATCATCTAGACAGCGGGACGAAACCTGAGCGCTGAGATTGGGCCTACAGTGCGCAACACGTGTTCCCAGCTACGCCTGTCAGGTTAGCCTCTTACGTAGATGACCTTACTAAACAAAAATGAAATGTATATTTCCTTCACGGATGCTCGATTCTATCTTTCACAGGGAGGAGTTAGCCACGCCTCTAAGTGAGGGGCCTAGCGGGAGGTTTCTAAAGCCGCTGATCGGAAACAGGAAGATGGACTGTAAGAGAAAGGGTGAACTCACTAGTGTTCGAGATAAAGGTGTTCTGAGCTTGAAGGATGATGAGTAAGGTTAGAGTTATAATTCTTGAAGAGTGGAAAAGTCCCGATTGTCTTCTAGATAGTACATATACTGTCCAGAAGACAATGTATATCACTGCCAGAGGGATTGCAGGGCTGCATCTGCGGTTATGTTGGACACTTTTACCTGACGTTACATCACACAACCTGGTGGCGGCATTACGTCGACACTGTGTCAACGTTATATCACCATTCTCCGATTTTACGTCGCACGATGGCGATATAGCGTCGCCGGGCTCAACACAACCCCCCACCGAGGTTGTTGTGTCGAGCTGTGTGCCATCCGGCACATCAGTGAGTCGTCACAATGTCGGCATCATCCGATCTGAAACCAACATTCAGCGATATGTACTGCGACATTGTAGCGGCGGTGGTGGATACAATGTCGCGGTACGCCGACCGGATCTCGGGCGTGGTTGATGTGACACTGCCCGGTGTCGACATAACCTGGAATGTGTTGACCCAACCCCGCGTGAGGGTCGACACATCTCGGTCGATTCATACCCGGATTGGGTCGATTCAAGCTACACCACAGATGGACGAATGGTTTTGAGAAGCCAGATGAAGAAAACATTTGCTGGTTTCTCAAATGTTTTCGTCCAAAACCTTAATTTAAGCGTGTGAATAATAGTAGAACGTCCAACAAACAATGTGGAAACATTTGAGCCACCAAAAAATGTCATGTGAACATTGCTCACTTGGAGCAACGTTTTCAAAATGTTGGGGTCCCCAAACATCAGAAAAATGTATAGAATTCGACAATCAAACGTTGCTTTGCACCTTTTTGGGACTGAAAACGTTCGACAGCGCCCATCTTCGGATATAACCTCGTGGTCACACCTCCAAAACACTTCCGATCCTTTCGATCAATCTGGCGCAACCGAAGGCCTCCAACGCAACCACAAAGCCACTCCCTCAAAGGACGACGAAACGGACAACGGCAGCAAAATGGCGTCGGGAGAACTTGAAAGTTCAACGATTCGGGCTGTGGCTCCGTCTCCCATCCCAAAAGGTGCTTTCGCCACTACTAATCTAGTCTACTTTTTTAGTAGTTTCCTCCTTTTTTCATAGGGAACCTTTCTGCAAATAGTAATCATGATGTGAAATCCATATATTTATATACCTTCAAGCCTTCTATTAAGAATCATGACTTTTGATTATAAACATGCAGTCTACTTTTTGTTTTTATCTTTAACATATGTTAAAGATAAAAAAAAAGTACAGTATAAATGATATTATACGAACACCTTCACCAATCTAATTATAGTTTGAGATCACACATCATGTCCTAATGTGGCTTGCTTTTGTTCTGAATTAAATATGAATACTAAAGACTGTGTAGTTACACATAACATTGGGAATACCTTCCTTCCGATCCCTTGGCCTCATGAGAAGCAGACAGATATCTTCCAGTTGTGCAGGGGCCTATGAGCTGGAAATATGTGTGGGTTTTTCATCTTGAGGGCAACAAAGAGATCTTAAAGTGATCTTGGTCTTTGATGTAAGCAATGAATATTGGGTTGTTGCTGTTTGGAGCACAGAAGTGTGGGAAACATGTTTGTGAATTTTGTTTAGAAAAGAAAAAAAACTGGTGTTTCAAAGGCATTTGCCATTGCTTCCCCCATGGATGGCATACTCATCCAAT
>LAVV01004921.1:3742-14422 GCA_001263375.1 Puccinia sorghi
ACAGTTGACTTGCCTTTGACTTGCATAATACGTTATCCAATCTTCCCTTGTATTCTTCGCATATATTTATGTATGTACACAAGTCATCTCACATAGGCTAATCAGGCATCTCACATAGGCTAATCGTGGAGACTTTACTACATGCGCTTGATCACCCTTCTTGATTACTCGACATCAGAACTCTTGGCCCCTAAACCCTATCAATACCTCAATTTTTGTCACTCCACTCCACATACGGCATCTAATCTAGTTCAAACATCTTGTTATCAAACCTCCCTTAGAAAGAAAATCGAAGAAACCAAAAAAAAAAAAATTACCCTTCAGTCCAAACTATTCCCCTCCTCTATACCAATCAATCACAATCCATCTTATTCGACCATCACTATCTGTCACCAATCAACAATGAATAATATGTGGCAAATGGCGACCTCTGCGACTGATTCCAGCCTCACTGCCCAACAACAAATCGAAGCCGCTGTGCAAGCACGCACTCAGCAACATGAGGCCATGTTGGCTACGCTCATTGAAGAGGTCCGCTCTTTGAAAGCCTCTGCTGCAAACGAATCTCAACCAAATACGACTCAGTGTACTACCCCAAAGCAAACCACAAGCAAAGCTCAAAAGAATAGTAACACCAGTCAACACAGTCAGCCAAAAAAAACAGCCGTTGGTCACAAATCAATTCCGCCAAAATCTCCAGTTACCTCAATGTCAACTCCAAAGAGAGCGGTCCGCGCAACTTCAGCTCCTGCCGAGGTTGGAAATCCAAAAGCGCGGAAGTCTCCGAAGGATTCGAAGAGCCTTGCTTTAACAAAGGTGCCATCCCCACGACGTCACCCTCAGCAGATGCGCTCTGTTGATTTCCCCTCGGAATTCACTTCCACCAAGGTATGCCAACACAGCTTTCAATTCAACTCAAGCATCTAGCTGATAAAAAATGTACCTTCTAGAATGCGCTCTTTATCCACATCAAAATATTTTGTGGTCCCTTGAAGCAAGATTCGGTACTGTCAGCACCGGATTTGCAGACCCTTCAAGAGTTCTACCAGCAATTCACAAACGATAATCAAATCAATCAAGCTGTCAAGATGAGTTCATCACCCGCACTCATCAACTCAAATGAAGTCCAACTTTTCCAAGATGCCACTCAGCAATCAATCAAGCTTGGGAGGCAAATCATACATGTTGGGTCTAACAACATTCGCTATGCCCAAGGCCTCATGGTGCGTCTTGGCTTGCGTACATGGTGTCCTAATCTCGAGGAGGATTCCGCTTCTTTATATAATGCAGCCCATCGGATTGCTGCCATCACCACCTTCCAAGAACTCGTTGCCGGACAAGCGTATACTTACATTAATGTCAACCCAAAACTTTTTGCCGACACTGGGCTTGTCATTCAAGCCTAAAATCATTATGTACATTATGTTGTCCTCCAGAAATACCTTTGAGAAAAAAAAGAGGAAGGAAAAGTAGCTGCTGAAGCTCAGAACAAGAGAGTATCTAAGAATTGGGAAAGAGTACACCGCTTTTTTTAGAAAAAGATGTTGATGTCAAAGCTAATTTTACAATCTTCTACAGTTACGAGATGCGTGACATGAGTTTGCCGTTGTTAATAAATTTCCGAAACACTACATCTCGATTCTTGCTCAAATTGGAGCACACAGCAACGACAAGCTTGACGTCAAGAAAGGAGTCTACAAAATCAAGACCTTGCCATATTGCTCAAACAACGCGGGAATTATTTTTTGGGAGTTGGACCTAGCTATGAAGAACACGGCCAAAAATGAACCCCTGCCTAGCGGGAAATGTTGAGTCCGCAAACTGCCCAAATTCCCAGTCCCTTCAACCTTCAAAACACCCCCAAAGGGGCTACCCATTGACTTTTACCACCCAAAATGGTTCTGTGGCTTATTGGAGGCGCAGAAGAAATCAATCCCAAACACTCAAGCGGTAGCCTTTCTTCCAGACGCCAGTGAATCATTACGACCAAAGAATCAGAGGCATGAGCACGAGAAACTCAGTGATTCATCATTCACTTGCAAATAATGGGATATCCTGGCCGAGCCATACAGCCTGTTGGAAGCTGATTTGTCTGACTCTGGATCAGACAATGGTGAAGTGCGTGCAAACCAGCAGAGCGACTCAGAGGGTGAGGGGCATGACTTGGATGATCCTAGCCCTGATTTTTTGGAAGACAAGTATCTTGATGAGGGGAAGGCATTGTGGTGGACGATGGTGAGGGCGAAGAGGGTGATGAAGATGGGGATTATGAGGATGACAGTGACAACGGCACCAACGAAGATGACAACAACAACAACCAGCATGGATCCAACTTCAACGACAATGTGGATGTGGACATGGCCCCAACCAAATATGGGGTTAATCAGAGCCTGCTTAGTATGATGGAAGAGGAAGAAGATGGCTGGTAATTTATTTTAAAATCTGATTGCTTTGTTGCTACGTATTTTTGTGTCAAAGCTCCATCTTGAGTGTGTTTGATGTTGGAAAAAATATTGACTCGCTTTTTCTCATACTTGAACATTTGGGTTGTTCTTCCCTGAAGAGACTGTCCATAAATACCATCAAAAAAAATTCTTGCTCCAGTTTTTCTGTCTTGTTAAAAAAAAAGAAAAAAANAGGTGCGGAGGCTGAAGATAATCCCCCAGTTGGGGAAACCCCTGGCAAGTCTTGAAGGGGGGTTAGGAGATCATAACACTAAGTACTCATAAGGCCAACAACAAAATAAACCATGAAAATGAATTGAGAATCTTGTTTCTTATTAATCAACAACTTAGCATCAAATGAACATATACTCAATCCATATTGATTCATTATCTCAGCTATTTTGTGAAAACTGTGGCACACCCAAAGAATATCCCCAGTAATATGAGTTTACTGAAGTATCAGCAAAGGTAAGAGTGTCTCTCTTTTTGTAGTTAATGATGAAAGGGAAGAGCTGTGAAGTTAGATGATGTCAAAGTTAAATATAATGTGTTGTGAGCTTTCAGTTTCTTGGGCTTGGAGGAGATAAGTAGTGAATATCATGAAACAGCTAGAGATTATTCTTGAGTTTATTGAGTACTGTTAGATGTGGCAGTTCTACAACAGGTGCTTTGTTGGGGATTGGAAAACAGACCACTTTAAGTGAGAGCCTTATGAAGAAGACTGGAAGATATTCTTGTAGATGACAGGATGGGATACATATTTCAAATCTGAAAGCAAAATTTTAAAATTCCCTGTTTTGATTAATTCAATATACATGTTAAGCAATGTTCTTTTTGAAACAGCTTGTTGTTGCACAACAGAACCAGAATAACATCACATTTCACAAACTCAATCAACCTGTCACCAATCTCAAAACCTAATCTCATCTTCAAAAAGCAACTGATCCCACTTCAAGATCACCTGAAGAACTCAGCTCCCCTAAGATCTTCTCTTCTCAACATCAATAATCCGCTTGAAATTTATTCCTTGTTTCTCTAATAATTCTTCCTTCTTTTCTTACTCCTATTTCATAATCATCAATCACACTTCAACCTCTCAAATCAAGCTTCTCTCCAATCTGCAGAAAAATCAGCACATCCTTTGTGTCCCAAACCTTTTCTTTACCAAGTTTCCTCTCTTCAGTTCTGTCTTACTCTCTTATGAAACCTGTTATTGTCTGTTCCTTTTAAATAAATCTCAGGTTGTGCCCACCTTTCTTTTATTTTATTACTAAGCATTTACTTGATATGATGCAATATGAAGCTGCAGGATTTATTCAATATCCAAAAACTCAATTATGGAATATTCAAAATTCTGTTATGAAATATGAAATTTCCATCTATGTCATATGAACTCTAAAGGAAAGACTAGATTTGAAATGGTCTACTTCAGGGTCTCCTGTCCTCCCACTGTGTATTAATCCACATTGTCTAAAAATATATATCTGCTGGTTTGAAGCTTAATTCTGTGAGCTTATGAATCTCAAAGAAATCAAGCCACACTTCCAAAAATCAACACATCAGGTATAGACTTGGTAGCCAGGTTCTGCTTATACGTACTGCAGCAACCAGTGACCAAGGTGCACCCCATTTGGAAGCACCAGTTCAAATGGGGATTAACCAAGCACTGCATCCCTATCCTTTAGAAAAAATTCCTTCATCAACACATCTAATGCTGAGCTGCTTGCAAGATTGTCTGACTAATCCTCCTCCACCATGCTCAAGATTCCATTTGCATTGGCTTTGCTTTGCAGAGAACTACTGCTGGTCTTTTACGAGGTAAAATAGTCAAAGAAGTTGCAATACTCAAGTAACTGTTCTTCATTATCCCAGGCCAGCTTTCAACGATTCTACCAAGACAGTGGGAAAGAAATAGGTGATGGATCAAATAAAAATATGTGTACCAGATGGTGATGATTTCAGTGATTTAGGGACAAATGAAGACTTGGCTGGATGAGTAGAATTGATGAGCTGATAAATTGAAGAATGTGAGGTGATTTTGGAGTTGAGGCAGGAAATTTTGTGGTAGTTGGTTTTGAATAACCCTTAATGTACACAGGTGAATAGCGCCAGAAATTTAACCCAGATTGTTGTGTAAATCAATCAGCAAAGCAACACTGACAGATGAGTGTGAGTGGCCACACTTTCATGATGTGTATTTTTGAAATATTGGTGAGGTTGGTTGGTGGCAGGCAGGTTTTGACCTCAGCTGACAACATTCCACTTAGGTGACAACTGAGTTGATGTGCAACATCTGATATTGAATATGAATTTTGACATCTGTCACTGCAACAAAATCCAAATTTTTTCATCTGCTTGCACACTGTGCTAGTTGGTAAACGCAGCACTTTGCATATAGTGTCTTAGCTTCTAGCTAAGTTCACTGGTTCAAATCCTGCATAAGTTAATCCTTAATGCTACATATCTGAAAAATGCACTGTTAATTTTGACAGTTCTCATAATCCCCAAGGATCAAGGCTATTTTTTTCATGCACACATGCAGCTGTCAGTTTGTGTGGTTTTTTTTCTTTGCATTCTTTCACTGGGATGATCAGACACAACAATCATCCCAATATGAGGATGATTGTTTTGAATGTGAAACCCAGTGAAAGGTACTGACCCTCATCCACACACTGCTTGAGCAGGTATCTTCCCTGCTCATGTACGCACACCCAGCAAACTAAAATTGGCTAATCTCATCCTGGTTACTCCTGCTTGCGAGCATAGCTTAATTTGGATGAGATCAACTGAGTTGATATACTTAAAAGATCCCATATTTCTCTAAACTCAGTTCATTTCAACCCAATTTCACTAGGTTGAGTCCAACCAAGATTAGTCAGGATGGGCTTAACCAAGGTTTCCTGCCAAAGCAAACTTGCAAGGGCAACCAGATACAACACAATAAACTTTCAGCTCAAATTTAGGGTATTCAAAATTGAAACATAAAATCATAAAATAACATACTTAGTAGCATAGGTTGACTTTTTGGCAGGGGATTTTCACTAAAGTTTCATGCATTTTGACAAGTCCCTGCGAAAAAGATTTATGTGAAAAGTGATTATGATTTTATGTCCCAATTTTGAATACCTTAATTGGGTAGACCTCTTGTCACCTAAACTCCTAAAATCAGTCATTCGACTTCTAAATTCTCCGTAGCACTGATTGGTGATGAAAATTGACTGCCATCACCACCGAACATGGGGTTTGAACTCAGATTTGTCTCTCATAAATCAAGAAAGTTAGGAAGTCCGACATGCAAGGATGTTTTTATCTCGGAGGCGCGTCAGGAATAAATGCAGGGGTGAACGGAAGCCATAAATCCAAAGCTGGCAAAGGTGAACGTTGCATCTGCTTTGATTGTCTCCTCCCACAGTGACGTCAGTGAGGGGTAAGGGTTCCCCGATTCGGACCTTCGGGGCTGCGAGCCAACCTAATGGGCCCCATTCCCATTCCCAGCATCATCTCTTCTTCAACAACTCTCTTCCAATTCCTATGGTAAACAGCCCAGAACCAAGAAACGATTATCCTTTTCAGCATGTCTTTTGCCACAATTCAAGCCTTGGAAGTTGTCATGGCCGGCTCAGGTAAATTCATCTAGCCTAATCCTTTGCCTTAGGTTTCCTGTTACTAACCAATTTCTCCCTTATCTAGACAATGAGAAGAAAGTTTCACGCCTCAATGCCCTTCGTGATGAACTGGAATCTCTTGAATCCGTTAGCAAATTTCTTAATCCGATCACTTTTTTTCAGTGTGCTAAACCGCCTGAGATACCTCTTCTACTAATCTGTCTCTTCCCAGCCACCTGATCTCCAATCGTTGCTCCCGTCCCTCAAGAGCTCCCTGGATTCTTCAAATGGCCATCTCTCATATGCCGCACTTGCTTGTTTACCATCACTTGCCCGCACCCTCGCTTCACCCGCCCACCAATTGGCCCTCAAGCAGCTCGTCGTCTCGCTTTATTCTCCCAACTCGAGTAGCGTGGCCAGCTTTCTCGGGGATGCCAAGCAGCGAACCCGGGAGACCGCACGGGCTGCCCTCTTTGCCGCCGCATCAGCCGCTTGTGAAGCCCATGTGATATCCCAAACGTCTCCTCGGGCTGATGACGTATTACCGGAGATTGAACGTATAATTAAAGAGCAAGGTTTCGCAAGTAAGATCGCTCGGGCTCGTGTACAGGTTAGCACCAATTCCCATGGAGATTCACCCAAGCTTTGTGCTGATATTGAGCAAAACTCTTCCACCCAAAGACACTCCACTTTCTCTCGGAAATCCGCTCCAGGTATCCTGCTTTGATCCCATTCAAAACATATCTGCCAGCTTTGATTTCAATGCTCGAAGACTCGGACGTTTCCGTTCGAACTGCTGCTTCAGAGTGCGTAACCACGGTGTTTTCTGATCCATCACTGCCGGCGTCTGCTCGGGGGGATCTCAAGAATGAACTGGCAAAACAAGGCACGAGGCGTTCAACGGTCGATGCTATCCTGGCAAAAGTCTTCAGCTCTTCGAACCCCCTTGTGAATAGCACATCCACCATCAAATCTGGCCCAGACGACTCATCCTCAAAGCCCACCGATGACGGCACACGCGATCAAGCGGTCAGTTCCACCAATGACCCTTTAAACAGCTCCCAGTCTGGTCTACCCGGATCGGAGCCCCCACCCACCTCGGGAATCATCCACCCGGTTTATGTGTCTGGTCTTCGGGAATTGGAAACCATTTTTTCGAAAATGTTGGCTCCCTGGGAAGGTAAAGAAACTGAGCACAACTGGCAAGCACGAGAGGCTAATCTGAACACTCTTCGTGGTATGATTAAGACTGATGTCCATGTGCAGTACCCTGCTGACTTCATCACTGGTCTCAAATCTATTTCTGAGGGGTTATTGAAATCATTGGCCTCCTTACGAACCACTATGGCTGTCGGCGCTTGCAATGTATTCGTCGAAATTAGTACACTTGGTTCTGCACTCGATCCCTTGGTGGATATAATCCTACCTCCTTTACTTCGCATGGCAGCCCAGACAAAAAAAATCGTTTTCCAGGCCTCGCAGGCGGCGGTATCAGCCCTTATCAAGTCAACATATCATCCTCGTGTCTTGCAATATCTCTCAGTATGTGTCAATGAAAAAACTGTACAAGCACGTATTGCAGGAATTTCTCGGATGAAGGAGTTTCTGGATTTTCATGCGCAACGCTCCAAAACTCAGATTGAATCAGGTGGCGGACTTGGCATTATCGAAAAGGCGCTGCGACGCTCGCTGGCTGATGCCAGTCCTGTAGTTCGTGAAACTGCCCGTGAAGTCTTTTGGAACTGCTCTACAATATGGCCTCAAATGACTGGTCCGTTAATCGAAACACTTGATGGCCCAACTCGCAAACAACTAGAGAAGGCTAGCACAGCCAATCGTGCCGTCTCGGGCACCTTATTCAAGTCTGAGAAAGAACCTGCAAGTCGAGTTTCCGTGAGGTCACTAATCAAATCAACGCGGTCTGCCCACCGTACAACTGAAAATGCGAATGCAGCCAAAGTTATGCCCGCCTCCCCCAGACAGGCTTCAAATAGCATTAGCGCAGTCGAATCACCTATCGGCAAATCCATGAGTCCATCCTATGGCATGGGACAGCGAACCCCCGAACGGCGGAATATTGCTCAATCTCCCGGTAGAAACGATTTGAGGAGGAGCGTATCCTCCCGTGATCCGACTAATGGCGATCGATCCAAAAGTTTACTTTCATCCCCCCCAGTTGCACCGGTCACATCCAAGTTGCCAAGCCCTCGCGAGAGCAATCAAACGTCGCCAATTCGGCAAGCTGTCATGCGCTCAGCGTCAGCAAGCTCGGGGAAGAATGGTAACCCCGATAAGTTCAGTGCCTTCCCGTTAGATGATCGCCATCTACAAACCCTACTGGATGTCACTAATAGTAATCGACATGACTACCCTAGGCAAAGGCCTCAATCGAGTACAGAAAATATTATTGAAGATGCAATGAAAGCGCAAGCTGAGCAAGCTGAATCTGCAGCTCATAGACTTCTTGAGCTCACGGAAGATGAAAACGAACCTCAGCCGCTTGTACCACTTGGCCCGGGTGGGGTTTTACTCCCAGAAGCAACTCGTGATGATCATTCTCCTTTACGACAACCTCTTGCCCAATCACACTTCGCCAAGCAATTCCAGGCCACGTCCAATAAGGACGCTATGTGGAAACAATTCGAAGATTCCCCCCGGATTCCTCATCATTTCGCCCCTGACCACCTCCCTAAGAAAGACATCGCACACCGTGGGAGCAAGAATCTTTGGTGGCACCGTCAAGCCGAGTGTGAGTCAATCAGTAACAATTCTTTCTATCACTATGGTTCCGTCCCGATCCGGCACCAGAAAAGAAAGGTCAAAAATCAAAGTAGATACTCACTATAGCTGCGTTTGAATGTAGTATCAATGTGCGCGAGTCGTCAAGATACATCTCCGAGCGATATTCTCAGGTTGATAGCCCAAATAGAGGAGCATTCATCCATGTCTCAAGATCGACAAATATATCTCGATTTGTCGCAAGCATGCTATGAACACAGATGCTCAACAGGCAAGGTTGATGGCACCGGTATTACCATCAAACCAGAAGAAAAGTCTCAGATGGAAAGGAATATGGAATTTTGGATGGATCAGAATCTATTTGACCGGCTATTTGATGCTTTGAAAGAACAATTAAAACAGGTATGGAGGTATATTATATGATGATTGCTTTTATCTTGAACGCAAAAAGCTCTAAGCAAGACGTCTGATCTGACAGCGCGACTCGTCTCTTCTTTTGAATTTGGCTTAGAATGCCCCTATACAAGTTAAAGATGCCGAGTTAGTGTTACTCAGGGCATTAATACTAAATGAGACCGCGTTGATGGCTGGAAAGGAAACGGAGTTGTGTGAAACATTACTGGTTGTAGCTTCAGAAGGTGTCTCAAATGTAAGTCAGCGTTTGAGGAAAGCAAAGTGTAAAATAGTGACTTCGGGAGTTGTCCTGACCGAAGATGAACGCAGTTGATTATTGCAGTCGAAGCCTTAGGAAGCTTATGGGCCGAAACCAGCGATCCCGTTTATGGGTTGAGTTGTTTACGAAGCTGTGTGGAAATTGTCAGCCAACGGAACTCAATTAACCATACGTCCAACGCACCCGGTTCGGAAAATTGGATGGGGTTGGCAATGAGCTGCCTCGGTGGATTCTTCAGCAGGCTGCCGCCTGAAATCGTCGAAGAGGAATTGCCCAAGGCCAGTGAATTGATTAAACGAGTTAAGTCATTTACTTCACTTGTCTGTATTTCAAACATCCATACATACAAAAAAAAGGCAACCCAACAAAAGGAGTTCGCTGTCCCCAAGTCCAAGTTTAAATGTCCATGAAAAGTACCAGGTGCTAACAAAAAACATGAATGTAGGCCCTCAATCATCGCCAGGCGGAAATCCGCATGTCAGCAGTAATGAGCTTGGTATCAGCAAACCAAGTGATCAAGAATGATCGAGAAATTTTCCAGGTGCTGGGCAACTTAACCACGGCTCAAAAAGCTTTAATCACGTATTATTTATAGTCAATAGCGACCAGTTGGTCACCCCCATGTCTTTTCTTTTGTCGATTTGACGTGTTAACAATATCTTTCCTAGGCTCTATCAGATGCTTGTCCTTCACTAAGCCACCAAAACATACAAATTTATCCGGATCTATTTATATGTTAAACCATGCAACTTCATTACATAGATTTCTAGGACTCAGCAAGACAATTTACACGCTTCTTTCTTTTTTGTATCATTCTCACTTGTTTTCTTATTTTGCTACACAAAGACTTGTCTCATCAGGTGGATCGGAAGTTCCATTACTTAAATAGATCTCTAAATCATCGCATTGTTTTAAGTTGTAACGCACCTGTTTTGATTTTCTCTCTTTGTTCTTTGTCTTCCTTAGCATCACTTGGTTTGCCTTCTCTGCTCTTCTTTTAATTTACATAATTATATAGTTATGTTTGTGTCTATACCCAGGTGTTGCAATTGTCCTTATGTTTAACTTTTTACTAGCTCTAGTCAATCAAAACACTTCCCAGAGAGTCCAAGTCGCATCTCGGCCAACAGGCAGGTTGTGAAAGGAGTTACTATGCATCAACAGAAAACTGTCCTGAAGTTAACTCTTTATTGTCCTTTTGTTGATTAATTTGGTCCTC
>LAVV01004965.1:5226-17880 GCA_001263375.1 Puccinia sorghi
CTCTTGTCTCTTTCCTGTTTGTCTTGTTGCTGAAATCAAATCTTTAGTTTCCGTCTAAAACTCAACAACATTCTCATTTCTCCCCCTCTCCACATCCCCCCCTCTCTCCCCCCATTTGAACCTACCTCTGATGATTTTATGCCAACTACCCTTGCACTGTGTGTCACCTCAAATGAATAAGCTCCCATTTAAGACTCCCTGAAGATTGAACTTTCATGTCTCCAGGGAAATCACGCTAAGTGTTTTACACAATTCTCCTAACTTTTTTGTTCTCATGCTCCAGGAACAATGGATCAACTATTTTACTCTAGCCCCCCCCAGAACACCAGGACTGGTGATGTTTCTCCTCCTTTGAACACAAACCAAAATCATGGACTGACTGACATTGCATGTATCTACATGAGAAAGGATTAATTTGTGTTGCAGACATAAACCAGATGAGTGGCTGGGGACAATTCCTTATAGGACTTGACATTTCCCTTCCCTTGAAGAAAATGATCAGACTGCTTAATTTATACAACACCCCAAGGACCTTCTCCGGGGTGGAAATTTTTAGGATGTGGCTTTCCATCCAAAACTTGAGGAGAGTCCTGTCCATTATTTGCATGGACGCAAACCTTCACCACCTGCACTGGAACCCCCCGGGAGTTGGATTGACCCACCGTCAAGCCAGGGATCTCTTGGACATTTGTGGAAAGCATGGATTCCACCTTGCCTCATCTTATTTGTCTAAGGGGGAAGGATTTACTATTGACATGATGAGGATGAACTGCTGGGCCTCAAACATGCTTGTCAAGGCATCAATATCAGTGGAAAACCAAGGATAAAACCACCAAGCAATCTCGATTGACCTCTTGCTCCAGGGCCCCCCAAGGGTGTTCCAAAAAACCATGCCCAAATGGGGAGTCATTTCTCCTGAAACTATCAATGTGCTCCACACCTCCCCAGATAAAGCCCTGGAAAACCATATCATACACCTGTCAGACATGATTTTGCAAAATCAGAATGGTTTTGGAAAACAGTTTGTGGGGAAATTCAAAATCATACACAGCCAGGCTAAAGCCTATAATTGAGACAAGAAACCGGGCCCAGCAGTGGATGATGCTTTCAGGGTCCCCAGAAGCAGCTGACTGATATAAACAGTGGTGTGTCTATTTTAGGGAAATGGTTCAAACCCTCAAGAGGAACGCCTGGTGGCGCTTCCTGGCTGAATCAACAGACAATGTGGTCCTCAAGGCATGCCGGAAAATCAAGAAACCCACACTGCAAAAAAACTTTCTCAACTGCCTGCAGTTGACATGCAGCATGCTCCAGCCATGCTTCTATTCAAACTCCACCTGTTTGCATGGGTAGATGTTTTTGCACAGTCACTGTGAAGTCTGCACATTCACTGTGCATCAAAGCTTATTTCTCACACTACAGGACAGAAATCACAACATCCCATGGAAGAAACGGATCCAAAACTCACTTTAACACCTGGTCACCTTGGACAGAAACCTTTCAAACCCCTTGGATCAGAATTTAAACCAACAGGACAGATCATCAATCCACCACACATACTACATAATCAATAACACACACAACAATCACCCCATAAACTCAATCACATGTACATGTACAGATGCATGCAGGCTCATGCAGACTAAATTAGTGGATTTTCCCAGATCTGATCTAATTTAGTTTGTTTGGTTCAAGCATATGACTCATGCAGGCTTATGCAGTCTAAATTAGTGGATTTTCCTTACCTTAGTTTGGTTGTGGCTGTGCACTCATCACCTGATCCAAGATCTGCACTATTTTAGTCTATTTTCCTTATCTGACACCAATTTTTGACAGGCTGTGCAAACACATGACCTGATGGCTGTGTATTCTAGTTCATTTCTGGTTGTTCTAGTGTGTTCCATGGCGCTTCCAGGCCAGCAAAAATCCCTCACCTTTGTCTATATAAGGGGGCTCTCCTCCAGTTGTTTCCACTTTCCTCACCAGAGTTGCTCACCAGATTCTTACTCATCAGATTCTGGCATCACATTTTAAACATACCCTCATTAGTCTTTATTCCCTATAAAAACTAGCCTTGGGTCATTCTATATTATTATCAGTCACTCAATATTATAGTTTTACAATTACATCAACCCTTATGTATTCTATCATACCCTTTATAACACCTTCATAAGGCCTTTGGTTTAAGCCCTGGTCAAGAACTAGGTCTAACAGGCCTTTAACATTAGGCTATTTCCCTTTTCAAGAATCAAACCCTTCATCAATTCATAACCCCCCATCACTAGGACCTGTGTTCAATCCCTGGTTGAAGCACTTGCTACCACACCTCACATCTCATTGCTCATCACCACTCATCATCACTCATCACTCATAACTCATAACCCTTCTTTATCAAAACCAACCTCTGTTCAATTCCCACTCTCATCAATCACCTCATCCAATATCCAACACCCTTTTTTTACCTGTCCAAATCCAAGCCACTTTCTAAACAACAGCAGTATCTTGATACCCCTCCTATCACTTTATTAAAACTTCCAATCCAAGATTGGGGGGCTTTTTTAGTTTTTAGAACCACAGAAATGCAGAGTTATCCTCATTCATCCCTTTCTAAAATCAGCAAAAGGTCTTCACTGAAACTTTTGAGCTTTAAAACAGGCAAGATTTTATGAAAGCAGGGTCTGTCACTGAACTATGAAATGCTTGGGTTGATAATTCAAACCAATCTCCACGGGATCCTCCAGCATTAGATCAGAAAAATGATCTCTTCATGGAAGCCCATGATCACCATACTCCGTCATCACAAGATGTCTTATGATTCCTAGACGGCGCGCAAACCAAACAGCGTTTGAATGATTCCCTGGGGATGACAGAAACAAACTCTCTGCGCACTGAGAAACACCAGTGTGCAGCTGTGAGCACGAGGAGAGAAGGACTCCGAGTAGCGACAAAGAAAAGAGGAAATGAGCTGTACCTGTTGAGGTACGAGTGAAGTGGACAAAAATCAGTGAAGAAAAAAGGAAAAGGAATCGGGATAACAAGAGTGTGATCTAAATACAGGAGCAGGCGAAACCTAATCTAGATACAACTGAGTTTGACCGATGACCAATAACCCTAACCCTAAAAATCTTATCCCACGCTATGCCCCCTTCATCATCACACGCACTAGCTAGCCATGATTTTTCTAGCGTTTCAGGATTGAATTCTGGAGTTTCAAGAACTAGTATCCCCAGTCTCTAGATTGCAACCAAGTCAAATTAAATGACGTGATGAAACAAAGCTCCGGCTATATCTGCAAAAAACCAGGAAAGATTGCTCCTGCCTGTCCCCATAAGAAACATGGCACCCTGGTGAACACATTCAACACAAGTCATCCAAGACAGGGGGTAAGTATGCTTTGAAAATCAGAGATGTACATACAACTTACAGTGAGGTGAAGATACTGAAAAATAAATCTGATGCAGCTGACGCAATAATGGTAAAAATCAACAGGTGGGAGACACAAACCAAGAATAAAGTGAAGGTTCTAAGATCTGACATCAGCACAAAGTTTGACTCCAACAAATTTGCGGATTGGTTACAGTCAAAGGGGATCATGGCTGAGCGTTATGTGCCCTATGCGGCTGAACGCTACAACCGTACTGTTGCGAACATGGGGCAAAGTCTCTTGTACGACAGCAGTCTGGGGATACACCTTTATGTGGGCGGTGCGGACGCTGAATTGTATCCAAAATAAGAACACTCTTGATGTTACGCCGTATGAAGCTTTCTACACTGAAAGGCCACAACTGGACAAAGTACGGGGTTTTGGCTCCACAGCATTGGTTCTTGTGGCACCTAAAAAGCGCAATAAACTTGATGACCAATTGGTTGAGGGTCAAGTTGTGGGACACCTTGACAAATCAAAGGGATGGACATTCTGGAACAAAGAAATTTGTGTCTTTGGCTTGGGAGGACTTTGGAAGAAACAGACTGTCACCAAATTCTACGGATACGTCAATCAACACTCTAAATCTAGGAGATTTCTTGGAAGAAGTTGCTGTGCTTAAACAAGAGGCCAAAGTCAATAATATAAAAATGGCAGAAACTCCGGGGACTAATGCAGTGCCAAGAACCTTTTGTGAGGCTATGAACTCCCCGGATGTCTTGAATTGGAAGGCCGCTATTGACAATGAGCTGGAGAACCTCAGGAGAAAATGTGTCTGGAGGGTCAGACAACTGCCACGCATGAGACAAGCTTTGGGAGCCCATTGGGTTTTTGCACGTGCACGTAAAGAAGGCGAGAAAGGGTCAATCAGGTACAAGGCTAGATATGTTTCCAAAGGCTTCAAACAGAAAGAAGGCGCAAATTATGCGGACAATTCCGCACCGATGGCTAACTTTACCTCAATGAGAATTCTTCTGGAAGTTGCGGCAAAAAAGAAATTGGCTGGTATATAATTTTGACTTTGTTGCTGTGGGGACTTCATAGGCGAAGGGGCGGAAGAAGCAAGTTTTTGGTATTGGAGGTGTGGAAAGAATAAAGTCTCAGTAGGTAACTGAGTGTCCTCCTCTAATGTGTATCGAGTACTCTTTGGTTTCACTTTGGAGAACTGCTAGAATGGTGAGTATCTTTCTTAATCCCCAATANAATCCAAGATTGGGGGGCTTGTTTAGTGTTTAGAACCACAGAAAGGCAGAGGTATCCTCATTCATCCCTTTTTAAACTCAGAAAAAGGTCTTCACTGACACTTTTGAGCTTTACAAAGGCATCACAAACAAAATGATAAAGCTAAGCTCGTCTGTGCTTGCCCCCTTCCTTGCAAGCCTCCTCAGTCATTCCCTTGCTACCAATGACTTCCCTGCTAGTGGAAATTTGCTGTCACAGCCATTATCCCCCAGGCAGGGAAAGAGGATTACACTGATCCAAATACCTACTGCCCCATCTAGAGTGGTATGGGGAAGCTCTTTGAACTTTTGGATTGCACATAGAATAACTGAGTGGAGAAGAGGGCAATCCTGGCCAATGGGCACCTTAGAGGCAAGGGTGCAGGGACTGAGTATGCCCTAGAGGTCCTTTTTGACACATGGGTCCTCCAAAAATGGCACAAGAAGAAATTTGTTGCTGGCCTCTTCCTGGATGTCAAGTCAGCCTATCCTTCTGTCCACCCAAAAAGACTGATAAATTACCTCTCCCAGCAGCAGTGCCCCTCAAATAATTGAGTCTTTCTTGGTGGAACACAGGACAACTATCCAAATGGACTTCACCTCCCCCTTTAACATTGAGTTCCAAGGCTCACCCCTTTTGGTAATCCTGTATATCTTTTATAATAATTTGTTACTAACCAAGGACTTGAGCCTTGACAGCAACTTTGTATCAATTGGATATGTCAATGATGTTGTCCACCTAGTGGCAGCCAGGATGGAGGATGATACAAGACAATGCATTGGACTCTGATGAACCTCCTCACTGGAATGGGGAACCCAATTTGGGGCCATCTTTGACTGGAAAAAAGCTCAATTTCTATGGCTCACTAGGCAAGCCCATTCCAATCTCCCCCTGTTTGGCGATCAACAACTCAGCCCTTGTGACATGGTCAAATTGCTGGGTACTGATAGATGAAAAGCTGATACACTGCTATGTTTGCGGTGCTGAAGCAGAAAACCAAGATCATGATTAATCAGCGGAAGCGACTGGGTAATACCCGATGGGGTCTGAGGGCCGATGGAAGCTGTCCTTAATTTTCCTAGGGTAATGGGTTGCCTTTAGGGGCAACCATGCAGAACAAGCACAAACTGGCCCAACTGGCGGATCAAGTTAACAATGCAGCTGCAATTTTCACTTTAGGAACCTTCAAGTCTACTCCCCTCACCTGTCACAAGGCCAGGCCAGCAGCAGCACTATTTCAAATCAACTATTTCAACTTTTTTGCGCAAAAACTGACCAGGAATAGATATGATAACCACATTCAGGAACTTTTAATAGGTTGGAGTTTTGATAAGGCAGACTGGCTTGGAAAGCACCTACCTCTGGTTCAAGAAAATCTTGATCAGCTAAGGTTATCAGATCCGGAGATTATCTCAATTTGCTACTACTCTCAACAAACAAACATTGGCCCAGCAGTTTCAAAATACCACCTTGAAATGAAGAAGGAAGAGGCTGTGGTGGCCACCAAAAATTTTGTAGAGCGTATTGACCCTCTTGAAGAGACTGTAGCAGTATATATACTGACAGTTCATTTGATTCAGAAAAAGGTGGGGTGGGAGCAGCTGTGTGCCTGCAGTTTGACCTCCCTCTTTCCTCGGCTCTAAATGTTGACCTTCATTTCAAATCACAAGTGTGAAGCCATTGGGCTCCTTCTGGCTTTCAAGCTGATCCACATGATTTCACCACATCAAAAAATCAAGTATGCTTATGTCACCACGGACAACAAGGGGGTGCTCCAATGAGTGCCCGAATGTAACAGGGAAACAACCCAGCAGACATCTTCACAGAAATAAGAGACGCCCTGAACAATCTTCCGGATGATGTTGCTTTGCATTTAGTTTGGTGCCCAGGGCACCAAGGAATTAGAGACAATGAGCTGATCTCCTTGCGAGTGCAGCAACGAGAAGAAACAATCACCCCGACAGAAGACTCAAAGCAAACATCAACAAAATCTCAGCAATCATCCGCCAACAAATAAACCCGGACAACAAGATCATCCTGAAGGCCCGGATATTGGACCTCCCCATTGACGTCAATGCTCTCATCAACCAGTTGGCATTGAACCACTCCCCTCTACACCATCACCTCTTCAAGTCTAAGAGTAGGCTAGACCCCTTATGCCCCAATTGCTCCGGACAAGAAACCTCAACACACTTGATGAACTTCTGCCACAAATACAAGTCAGGAAGGCACCAATTGAGAAGACATGCACAACATGAAAAAAAACAGATTCAACTGGAATAACCCACATCTCAAGAACCCAAAAGCTTATCCGAGTTTAGCAACTTTTCTGCGGCAAACCGGTCGCTTCCAATTCTTATCTGTCCCCTCTCCCTTGTTTTTTTTTTCCTCTTATTTTTGTTTCTCTTTTATCCTTTGTTTCCGTATTCATTTGATTGTTTTCTGATTGTTGCGCGTATTGTTTTCTACCTGTTTCTTTGCTTCAGATATGGTGACTAGATATATTTGTATATAGATTAAAGTTGTTAGATCGACAGTGTGCAATGCTACGAGCGAAAATACACTAAAATGAAATAAAATATATAAGGAAAGAAGTATTAGCTTCAGTCCTCACACTGGACCGGCCGAGTGGACTGCATACATACTCAGTGACTGAGCCCAACGGAGTCCATTCGACCGTCGGCACAAAACAGCCGTGGAGTTCTTCTCTGTTCCTTTCTGTTAGCACGCCAAATTGGTCGGAGGCGGGAAGTGCTTGTCTCCGTGACCACTGACCAGTGTCCACAGGTGCCAATTGTAAAGAATCCGTCGCCATCATGTCATCTTTCTCTGTGACCAAATCCACCCCCGTCTTCTCAACCACCCGAAGGGCAAAAGCGTCTGCCCTTCTTCAGATACTGTCCCGTAAGCTCACACTCACACACATATATACATAGTGTTCCTATAAAATGAAAAGAATGTATATTCCTATTATTATGTTTTTTCTTCTTTATAATAATTTCTGAACACAACCATATTATTAGCCAATGACAAAAAAAAAAGAAAGGGATCGAATTGAAAAAAAAAAAATAACATACGAATAAGATCAATCCTTCAAGGAAAGACTCCCACTAGGGAGCCCCAGCAGGATGAAGACGTAGACGGAAAAGGAGAAGAAAACTACTTCCCGTAGTTTCAAGATTTTTTTTGGAAGGGAATTGGATTGCTTCATGGCTGGCAAGGACAAGTAAGAGGTATACGTAGCTAGGGATATATGGAGGGAATGTGGGGAAAGGACGAAAAGAGTGGTAATAATGATCATGTGCCAGGACCATCGTCGGAATCGAGCTCGAGATCGTTCTCAAAGCTCTACCACAAAAAAATCAAAGAAGCAAGATGAGTAAGAGTGACAAGACAGAGAGAGAGAGAGGGAGAGAGAAGGAGCAATGGAATAGAAAGGGACTGAACTCTGGGACGGAAGGGCCAACGATTGAAGGCCTTAGCCAGGACGATCCAGTCATTGTCCGAGAAGGACCGAGGGGTCTTAGATTTAGGAATCGAGACCGGCGGGTCGTCCGGGTCCCTCTGTAGGTCCTGTTGCACAAGTCTATCGTACATGATAGCTGCACCAGCGGCGGCATGACTGAAGCCATTGCAAGATCTCAGCAACATAGTTCCCAGGAAATAGAGAGAGGAAAATAAAATCTGACCTGATCGACTCGACCCAGCTTTGGGCGGAATGGATGAACATGACCCGTTGAAGGAAGCTGAGACACTCGAACTCGTCGGGAGAGAGGAGGACGTGAGGCTTAGGCCTCAAGTCGAGAGCGGCGGCGAACGCGGTGGGGTTAGCCTCGGGGGACGACTTGTAGATCTTCTTCTTGGGGCCGATGGTGTTAGTTTTAGCCACCCGACCCGGCTTGCGCTCGAGCTCCCCCATCTGCAAAGACGTCGGAGAGGCTGCAGACGGCCCTGACAGCTGCAGGTTCGTCGGGAAGAATTGCTGCGCCGTCAGCTCGCCCATCATCTCTCCCCCTGGACTCTTGATCGTCGTCAGACAGTTGGCCGCCGCGGTAATCCTGGTATACTTTGTCTCGCTCTGTTCGCGCGTCATTCTCTTTTTTGGAACCCCCCACACACACAAAAAAAAATTATAATTAAAGGAATCAAACTCTCCTCTGGTGTATGTCCAACGAGAAAAGATAGAGAGGAATTGTGTGAATCATACCTGGCAGAGATCGCCGCTGCCCAAAAATCCCATTCCCACCCGGCCGTACTGAAAGAGCCAGTTACGATTGGGGATGAAGCTGACGAGCTGCATGAGGAACTGGATGGAGCGCTTGTTGTGTGGCAATTGACATATGAAAAACAGCGAGGGATGCACTGGCTCACGGGAAGGGGGAAACCAAAAACACAGCAACGCGTTTTAGCAAGGCAAATCTTAAAAGAACTGCTTTATTATTTTTTCTTAAAAAAAAAAAAAGTGGGCAACAAATTACCTTTTTCCCATGATTCGATTGGCACATCGTCTAGCAACCCTTCCTCCTCTACCTCGCTGTAAGACTCCCACCAATAGCCATCGTTCTTGATGTGGAACAGTCGTTTGTTCTCTACTTCATTCTTCCAACGATCCTTTTTAAAACAAAGATATGTTGCTGTTAGTTTCGGTGTGAATGAATATAGAAAAAAAAAACACAAGACGCACGGTGTACATGATGCAATACTCCGGTTTCTCTTCGATTGCAATCACTTTTTTGACGTTTTTTAACTTGAGCAGTTCGTCGATCAGAGTAGGATAGCCTGCACCCTCCCATGCCCCACAAACAAGAAATCATGAGTCTACAAGTGGGAAGGGCGGAAGAAATAGAGGTGCTGGCAGACCGGAATAGGAGACCAGAATGGTGGCGTCGACGAGCTGGTTGATGTTCCAGAAGTCATGGATGAGTTTATGGACGACTTGAGGATCGGAGATGGAGGGTCTTTCGTCGAGCTCCTTGCGATGAGTGGGTGGGGATTTCGAAGAAGAAGCAGAGGAGGAGGAGGAAGCCGAAGGAGTTTTTTTGATGAGAGGGGGCGGGGAGAGACTGTCGAGTTTTTTACGCCATCTTTCGTAGGCGAGGATGTCCTTCATCTGGCGGACATTTTTCGAGTATATGCGGCCGTTGGGGTCGTCCTGGGCGAGCGAGTTGAGGATGGATTGACGGTAGTCTTCCAGCGTGGACAGGGTTGAGCTCTTGACCGCGGATAAGAAGGTCCGAGTGGGCTCGTTGGTTCCTGATGGGAACGCATCGCTCTTCTGCCGGGATGATGTACTGGCAGACAATGAATGGGTGGATGATTCGGATAGGATCGAGTCAAATGCGGCCTCGAGGTTGTTGGCCGAGTAGGACTCGGAGTGGACTCTTCCGGTGAACTGCTGCTGCTGGTGGTCGTCGTTGTCTTCGCAGGTTGCTGGGTGCTCCTCTTCCAGTATGGTGGGTCGTATGCGTGTCTTGAGTATTGCTCTGCCACCAGCCTGGATGATGTTGAATGTTCTCATGAGGAATTTCACTAGAAAATTAATCTTTCGTCAAAACACATAAACTAACAGAAAATCCGAGTGTCTTTGAAATATCATATATAATCAGAGGCGGAAATCAGGAACATCTTGGACAATTTCATCTCTCATGAAGATGCTCAACCCGCAAACCCTCAAGGCTTCAAAATTCTCGATTTCAGTTCATTTTTTTGAATTACTATGTATTTAGAATACCATTGGTTGTAAATACATAGTCTCAACACGTGGAAAAGTTTAAACGCAACCGCAACTCTATAAATATAGTCTTTGCTGTTAGATTTCCTGTTTCCCTATGGGATTTATTTTGTTTTCACTTTCATAAAATTATATCTCTTATCAAAACACACACACCTTGAAATTCATCACCCCGCAAAAGCCTGATTACCCTGCTCCGTACCCTGCTACGTGATCTGCAGAAGTTCTTTACATTATAAATCCCACATCTTACATATCCATCCCTTCACAGTTTCTTTTCTTTTTTACTTGCCAAACTGTTGGACGATTCCCCGGACACGTTTTCCCCCACGGGCTCATCTCCTGCAGATTCTCTGCCAACAACCACCTCCCCTTGGGTTTCCCATTGGCGTTTAGTCAACTCAAAACCAAATCTGTTCCTCATTGATCCACCCTTCCTCACCTGTCATGTTCTTTGCCCATTCAACATTTTTATCCAAAGATGAACAAGTCCAAGAATCCTATGGTGTTGTTTGGTCAAGAATCTTTGTTGGGTTTTGTTGATGCGGAAAGCTCCACCCCACAGACAGGAAATGCTGCACCAGCAATAGAAGAGTGTGTCAATGCTCTGCAGGGCAATGTTTGTTGTCCTCAGAATACCGTGGAACAAATTATGATGATGCTGATGGAAAGCTCTCCTGTTTTCTGCAAAGGCTCTGCTCAGCCTACCCCTCAGCACTAGCAGCAAAACCAGCCAGCCCCAGAACAAGAGGCTCTTCCTCATCCGTATCAGCCTGTCCCTCACGTTGCATACCAAGCCCCTTGGTGGAATTTGACCACCAGTAGTGAATGGAATGAAGATCAAAGACCTTTGGTTTTCTGGCGAGTCTGCCCATCTCCTTACCTTCCTCCATCATGTTTGGGATTTCTTGTGTTCCCGATCCTCTCTTTTTCAATTAGAGACTTGCCGGGTGGTCTGGATAGCCCGTCATTTTGGATAGGATATCATCCGTTGGAACATTGGAAAACTCCCTCTCCGGTGGAAAATTGGTATTGATCATTGGTCATTGACAACACTTTGTGGCAGGGAGAGATCAATTTCTATTCTGATTTGGGGGGAAAAGAATTCAGACATCCTGTTCTTTTTTCAGTAGCTGCTCTTCTGGATGGTCTCATGGAAGTTATTGGGATTGGTTCATGAAGGAGAACACAAAGAGCGTTGGCGGCTTGCAAGCAATGAAAATCCACTATTGGGGAGTACGATTCACAGTTCAAATCTCTTGTCTACTAATTAGTCATTTCTGAAATCAGAGCAGGACAAGGAATCTAGGAGGTGCAATTTTTTGTGTCCCCATGTACTTTCACGGTGGACATGTTTTTTTGAACCAGTGCGGCAGGACAAGCCTGATCAGCTACTGAGTCAGCATGGTGTGTGTGCAGTGTTAGAAAAGAATTTCAAATTTTCCTTCTCTGAAAATAATTCCAGCTGCTCTTTAGCGGTCCCACTGCTCCTCTTCACGGCCTTTCATCCATTCTTCTGTTGGGCCTCTTCCTGGGTCATGCTATTCAATTCAAAACTGATCCATTTGACATCAAGAAGAAGCACAACACTCAGTTTGAAGAAATTTATATGGTGCTTGAAAGGTCCCAAGTAGATATGTTGTTTGCGGACAGTGGCAAGTGTCCTGTTCCTGAAAATGTAGAGCTCTTCACCAAAAAAGCCATTCACAAAAAACACCTCTCAAAAATTTTCTCCCCTTTACATGAGCAAGATGGCGGGAGCTGCTTGAGGCATCTTGACCCAAAGCGCTTTGTGCAAGAAATCAGTAGCAAGGTCAATCGACTGGAAACCCCTGGCCTGCAAGCAGTACAAGAATCATGCACCATCTGGACATGTCTTGTGTCCAAGGAGGGACTCTTCAACCTGGACCAGACTAATGCATCCCTCATCAAAGGTGTGTGAGACATTTTCTCAAAATAAATCTCCTCAGGTGAATTTTCTGGGCATTTCATGATTGGAAAAACCAATTTGAAACCTCTCACATTAGTAATAATGTCCCTCCTTTCCTTTTTATTTGTTTTCTTTTTTTTCTCCAGCCGGGGGACTGCTCAGACCAGCCGGGGGACTGCTGGGACTGCCTGGCAGATTTCTCCAACCAACTGGAAGACTGCTTGGAACCAGGTGGTCCAATGTTAGGGCTTGGTCAAGCATCTCCAATGTTTCATCTTGCTACTATACAGAGACAAGCAGCCATAGTAGTAACAAGAAATAATTAATCATTATTTCCAAAATAATAAC
>LAVV01004999.1:1172-17856 GCA_001263375.1 Puccinia sorghi
AGAGAAGATACAAGCTGAGATATAACTGGGATATAGTAAAGCAACCTCCATGGAAGTTCCTTACTTTTTTTTCCTGGTGTGGGTCTCTGTTTTAATATCTTGATCCATCAAGAAGATTTAATTTTCATTATTTGTTTACCTTTTGTTAACATTGGATTGTAATCATGTATTATATAAGGCTTTGAAATCTTATTCAAAGGAATAAAGTGGAATTAATTTTGTTCACAACTTCCTCAAAAAAAAAGGAAATAAATTTCATTCAGGATTTGTGTATTCTGGACTCTCAATTAAGCCATCTGCTTGTACAAAGAATGCAGCTCTACCAGACCAAACATAGAGGAATTCAGATAATCATGAAGGATATTCTGTCCTTTCCATTAAGGGATTGATAAAAACTTGTTATCAAATCTATGTCAATCATGGGGAAGTGATATACCACTCCAAAGAAACCAACTAGGTGTCAGCCTAATTGATGCCAGGAACTAGATTCCTCTAGCTAAAAGGGATGAAAAAGCAGACTAAAATGAAGGTCAAGGTTTGGGAAGGGTGTTTGGAATGTCTTTGAATGCATAGACCAAAGGATATGGGACTATAAAGAGAATACAAGAAATGCACAGAATGTGCCACAAAGAGGAGAAAAAGGGAGGGGCCTGCTGGCAAGGGTGTTTAAGGTTCCCTCAAAAGTCTAAAGCCTGATAATCAGGGTTTGTATACAAACTGGGGCCCAAGTATCAGGTTTTCTATACAAAATGGGGCCTGAATATCAGGGGTGTTTAAGGTGCCCTGGGATATTTGGTGTGGAATCTTAGCAGGAAATGGACTCACACTAATATTCCTGCGAGAAGGATTCCAGGTAAGGGCCACAGGATATATTGGAGAGTTTATTGGGGGCTTGGAGAAGAAATAGAAGGTTGCTTAGTGTACTGGTAACTCCTACAAGATTTGACACTAATATTTGATTAGTGGAAAGCACTGAGTAGGACTCATATTAGTAAAAAAGCTGGTGGAAGGTTCTTGGAGAGGAATGGCAGTCATTTTATGCCTTCTCTGGGTCCCTGATGACAAATTCAGAAGGCTAGAAATCCTACGGTAAGTTCTATTGGGTTCCCTTCTCATTCTTTAGACATGTGGACATTTCAATATGAGGTATTTTCAGGTATTTTTGTTGTATTCTGGGAAAATTGCCACTTATTTATTTGTTTGAAATTACTGTGAAAATTACATCATTTCTAGCACTCCAAGGACCCTATTTTGAAAAATTACTTCAGAATGATATCATTAGAAAATGATGTAAAATTTCTCATCATTTATTGTTACTATTTGAAATATTTTTATATTTTTATTAATTTTATCATGATTTTATATTTTATACTTATGTTTATTAAATTTTTATTTTCATTTATAGGGCTTTTTAAATTATTTTTTAATGTAATAGAAATGTTACCAGTCCTATTGATTATTTTTTAAGTTCCTTATTTCTGCCTTGATAAAAGGTCATATACCTTCCAAGGGTAAACCTAGCTTATTTTTGATGGAGAATTCATTGCTAAAATTCTTTTTGTTGAATTCTTTATATTTTGCTTGTTGTTTTTTACATTGTTTCTATTTTAACATGTTTGAACTATGTGAGCTTGTCTCTGAATAGTAGCAAGCTTACACTAGGTTACATTGAGCCCAGCTGATTTGGGCTGAACTCAGTCTAGTTGTTATTGTTTGAGATGAACTGATTAAATTCACATATAGAGTACCTTGCATTAATAGTAATTGAGTTGATCTGAATAATTTGATACTTTGTTGTGTTCAACCCAGATTGGCAAGAAAGAAGCTCAGCCAAGTTAGCCTTGCTGGTAGTGTATGCTTGCCTATGACTGTAACAGTCATCAAGATGTGAAACACTTCACTTGTGAATGTAAACAGCCAGTTCAACAACCTAGGGCCCTTTCTATCTCTCCCAATGACTATCTTGGGCATACTGGCCAGCAGGAGGAAGGAAAGTAGGGTGTACACCCAGTAACTATTTCAATGAATATCAAAGTTTCCAACCTCCATTTGTCTGCTTTCTTTGAGGAGGGAGGCTTGATAAAGCTTGAAAAGATGGCCAAATTTGGAAGCATCAATTAGTCTGCAGAAATGGAGGCTGCCCCTATTTTCTCATCCAGAGAGCCACATTTTATTTTTTGACCTTCTTGGTAGAGTGACTGTAGCTCCCCGGTCCTCACCTTGGGAGTGAAAGCTGCCACCCTCCCTAGTGTAATTCCCCAAGGCCACCCATGCATTGCAGTCAATATGCAATCTTGAAATCTTACACTCAACAACACCTGGCCGCTCAAGCAGCCAACATTAGCCCCAGGTTCTCTTCCTTTTCAGATGCGATAGACTTTCTGAACGGAGGCCATTTGACAGCACAGCACAGCAGCAAAGTGATCAGTGTCCCAACCACACATGTAAGCTGCTTTGAGAGGAAGCTGATTCTCATTAATTTCACAAGAGTTTGCGTGCCAGTCAATTCCCCTCAGACCAGACAGTTGCAACCTGAGAGTCTCAGTAATACTCTGTCCAGAGGAAAATATGCCAGCCTGTAACTCAAGCCAACAGCAGACTACACCCAGCCCACAAGCTCAGCTACTACAACTACACTTGGCTGTAATCAAAGCCAACACCAATATTCCTGCTTCCCTGTCTCACCTCCCCCCCAAAAAAAAACAAAAAAAGAACAAAGGATTGGTGGAAGCTATTCTTTCTCAAGTCTCAAGTAAATACATGAATCAGATAGTTTGGACTCAGGGGATGTCCTCCAACTACATAGTATTGCTGCAACCCTTGGCACTGGAACCTTACATAAATACATAATACACTCAATTTTCTACACAAGCAACTTCCATGGATGTTTCCCCTCATCGTCAAGATCTACACGCCTCTTGGGAGAGCTTGAAAGGGCCAAAAGCAATCTATGGAACTCCTACATGTTAAGCAGCATATGACCCATGGTGTTCAAGTGTATCATTTGGGACCTCAAGAGGCTCGCATATGCTAAGGATATCACCAAGTGAGACTATGAAGGGATCTTCCTTGGCGCCTTGGCCGCATGATTCATCCATCACTGCTGTGCATTTGAGGGAAAGGCCATTGCCATTGCCTTGACATCTTCCATGTGCCCAATTCCTACTAGTTTTCGACAAAAACTCAAGCAATGAAGTCGCTCAGCAGGCTTGCATCTCGTGCATGCGTGTGTGTGTGCTAGATAAAGACACAACAGCAAAATGATACTGGGATTGATCAAGACTGAAGCACTGATGTTATGGAATACAAGGGACAACTAAGACTCGCAGGCAGATACATATACAGACTAAGTTTGGATTGTGCCGGAGGATGGAAAGGAGTGAAGGACCGACCCCAGCGACGGATTGAAGTGAATCGCGAGATGTCAAACCAAGAGTGGAGAGTCGAGACAGCTGATTCCGATGGCAACGCCGCCCTCGCCAGAGCCGGAGTCCTTCGTGCGGAGGAGGTGGCCAGACTGGAAGTTGAATAGGAGGGTGTTGACCGTGGACTTCCCAGGGCCACCAGGAGGGAGAGGAGAAGGGTTGGTCCTTTTCCTGGATAAGAGACAGAAGCCATAGACGCCCAATTCGGAGATGATTTCGGTGGGCACAGGGACATTAAGGTGCTGGGCATCATCAGTCAGGTGGGACTCGTGTGTGGGGCGTATTGGGGATGGTCGAACCATGTAATTGAACACGTTCTTGGGCGTCTTGATCAGACTCATGAGGATGTAACTCTCCCTCTCAGACGCGGGTAGGCCGGCGACGAAAGGCGGGATCTGGAGGCCATAGAAGTTGTTCCCGCCGCCCTCGCGCTGAGGCTTGAGCACGAAATCGACGGCTTGGTTGGGATCATTGGCGATCTGCAGGCCGCGCGGATCATCCAACGAATACATGGATGTCCAGGTCGAGCGCAGCTCTTCCCATTCCGACGGCTCGATGTGCGCCATTAACAAAGCCTGATGAGTCGCGAGAAACTCGCGCTCCGTCATGATTTGTTGGAGCTTTTTGCAACCCGCTAGTTGCATGGAAAGGCTTGGACAATTGATCGCCCGTGACCGCTCGAGCTCGTACCGGCCCTTCCACTCATCATCGCCTTTGAAATCTTCCGGACCATACATCGACCGATAGTAGACAACCGACACCTCCCACTTCACCATCTCCGCGTCCTTATAAAAAAGCTTCTTTGTTACGGGGTCGACTGTGGTGAACGTGAGAATCTCGTTACAGGATAGTCGGATTACCCGGATTGAATGCGGCTCGGAATCCAATTCAAATTCTATTAATGATTGATCGAAGATGTTGTTTTCGTTCGGCTTGACAATCATGAGAATTGCCGCGGGCTTATTCGGAGACTGTGCGGAAACATAGTGTTGATGGGCCATGCGCAATGCCTTGCATATTGATTGAAGAGCTTGATTAGGAGAATCGGGAAGTTGTGACCGGTTGAACACGGTTGTTAGACCACCGAGATATCTGTATAAACACAATTTCCAGGACGTGATGGATCCAGATGGGTGAGTTTTACATGTGAGCCTGCCACCCCCCTGTTGAGACTCACCGATGTAACGCAGAGACTTTCGAAGCCAGACTTCCGAAACTGACGCTAACGGTATTGAATTCGACCTGCTTGATTACCAAGGGCTTGTTGGGCTCTTCCTGATGGAGCAGGAAATCGTTCCGAAATATGCCTAGGGACACATGCTCTGAGACCTCCTCCTCCGCCTCTTCCTTTTCGAGTGTCTCCCATATCTCGTACAGCCGTCCAACGAATGGATCTACTTTCGCGATGGATTTTCCTAGTACCTCTCGGATCAGTTCGGGACTTGACGCTATGTTAATATAGAGTTGATTGTAGGCCGTCTGGATTCTTTTGTCCGGTTTTTTTTTGCAAGATAATTTGAGAATGTAAGCTAGTTGTTACTCTATGATAGTTAAGGATCTATTAACATATTTACCTTGTTGCTTTCTCAAACTGATCTCGGGGAAAAGGGGAAGGGAGCAAGGTGAAGGGCAAGTGGGAAGCCTGGACACCGGTGGAGGATGCTTGTTTGAGTAGTATGGAGTTGGCGAAGGCATAGGTGGCGGCGGAATTCTGCAGGTGGTTCAGATGGTTGGGAGACAGTGCAGATTGTGGCCAGACTGGTAGCTGGGAGGTGGACATGGATCGGAGCAGAGAAGAGACCGGGGAAAGTTGAGTTTAGCTTTGGGACGCTGAACACTCCTGCTGCAGAGAAAAGAACTAACTTGCCGACTTCGGGGTATCCCAAAGGGATCCTCCGAAGGAGAGACTTTGCCGAAACTTGCCTGCGTTGTCTGATCAGGTAATTATTAAGGAAAATGTGGTTTTCTCGGACTCTGCCTGATAGAGACTCTGCCTGATAGAGGCTTGGTCGTTGATCTGAGCCTCTAACATCTGCGGACCATAATGTGCACAAGCACCTCCTCTCCCACCGGCGCTTCTCTGTTCCTCCCTTCTCCTCCCCATTTCCTTTTAATTCTTATTTATTTGAGATAAACATGAAAATGAGCTGTCTCTGTATCTCATGCAGCTCACAGTATTGTGTGACATGTATTACTTTTCTGTGAGTTGCGGTTAGAAACTTCACATTGAAAGAAAGGAGAGGACTGGTACAAAGCTGGTTTGAGGGGAGGAAGGGGAACGACGCAGCGGTAATTTTTGCCAAGAAGAAGATTTAAGAAAAGTTTATTGCCATTTTAAAAATTTTGCCTACTGAAGAGAAAATCCTTTAGGGCATCTTCAGGGTCCCTCCTTCGGAGGCCAAAGTTGGGACTTCATTAAGTTAGAGAAAAGAACCTACTCATCATCCATCCAGATCTGTCATTGACTAATTGATTACTCCTCAACATCACATAAAGGAGGCGTAGGTCCACTCCAACATTGAAAAGCAGGATGTTTTCCTACAATGCTGTGAGTCTGAGATAGGACATGAAACACTTTGCCAGGCCCTTGGTATGAGGGCACATTTGAGAAGGAAGCACCTTTGCAAGTGCCACCAAGTCAAGCCAACTCAGACTGACTGGGAGGAATCAATCCAAGGCCTTGCTTTGTTGTGTCCCAAGCCACCATGGGGAAGAAACGTTGCCCAAGGTTCAGGGGACCTCAAGCCGTGCTGTCAACCTGAAACCTAAATCAGAAACACCTGGCCACTACTAGCACACTGCCAGCCATACTAACCTGGTTAAGTTCATCCTAATTTATCTAGGTTGAATTAGGCCCATTCCTGTAGCTGCCTGTTTGCACTTTGAAAAAAAAATGCAACAAGCAAGATTTTGTTTGAATTGAATACTTCATATGAGACTTTGATTTTTTGTTAACAATGAACCCATGACCTTGGATGTTAATATATAAAACCAGCTCAATTCAACCACTAATAATATGAACTTGACCAGCTTTCAATCTGTCACAGATGATTCATCATGATCAACCTCCTTCACAATATAGGAGATTTCACAAGCTCAAGAATAAGTAATAGGCTGGGATCACATTAGACCTTGTTGAGCCTAAATTTCTTGTCTTGCTAGACTGTATTGGAGGAACAAATCTCCCTGCATAACAGCAGTCTATTACAATATTGATCCTAACCCATCTTTTTCTTGACAATCCAGCTCACCCTGTTCTGCTTCTTTCTTATTCAAAATTATGGAAAACCACAGGGGGAGTCAAGACTTAAATGATGAAGACTTACAACTAAGGTATTTTTCATAAGGCTCTTTTTCATAGTAATATGATTGATTTTCTCTCTCTCTCTCTCTTGTTTTCAGGGTAATGACAGATCTTAATGAGTCTCATCTAAAGCCACATCATAATGAAAGTCAGAGATATGTGTTTGCACATGTTGTATTGGGAAACTTTCAATTTTATGAAGCTGAGGATTGGTCCTCAGATAGTTAAGTTTCATCCCTCTTACAAATACTAACTTGCATATTCCCAATTGATTCTGATCTGTTACCTCTGATAGTGCAATTTGCCCAACAAATGGGCATAGATGCTTTTGCTATTAATATTGGTAGAGACCTGACCAATGAAAGAAACCTACCTCTCATCTATGAAGTGGCAGAAAAGAATTCTTTTCATGTCTTTGTATGTAAGTATTGATTGTTCAAATATCATTGAATCTATGTTGGAATGGTAATTTTCTTGGGTTTTGTTTATGTTTACAGCTTTTGACATGGTATACTATGGAAAATCTGGTTCTTCAGATGATATCATCAAGATCATTGAGAAGTTTGCCCTTGAAAAGTCCCAGTTTGTCTACCAAGGCAAGCCATTGATTTCCACCTTTTCAGGAGAGGTTCCTGGAACTTTTTTGGTGAGTTTAAAAATAACCTCATCAGGAGAATTGAGTTGTTATTGTGATTCATTGATTTATATCTTTGCAGGACAACAATCCAAATTATGATTCAGCCTGGAGCTCCTTGAAGAAAAGGCTACACTTCCCAGTAGGTTCAATGCCTTTATTTTGTTTCTTGATGTCATAGACTCAAATACTATCCTGCAGGCAAAGGCTGACTTGGATGAATTTCTTCTTTCAATAATAGATTTACTTTCTGTCAGTTAAATTTTTGTTATTCGTCTTAGTATATAGTATTCTAAAGTTATGAAAACTGTTAATTTTTACCAGGCCATGTTGGACTGGGATAGATCCTACTCAGGTGCCTTCAGTTGATGGCATGTTGTCATGGGATGCTTGGTGTCCTGTTTCAATGTCTCAAGACCAGAGATACATCGAAAACCTATCAGCTGTTGGAAAACAATATGCTGCACCACTCAGTGCAATGTTTTACAAACACCTGTCTGCCTCTCAAAATGGCAATTATTTGTATCCCACCAAGTCATGGTTTCTGGTTGAGAAATATCTCAACTTGATATCATTGAAACCAGACTTCATTGAGCTTTTAAGCTGGAATGACTATGTGAGTGACCTTTTCTGGTCTTAAATTTTGAATGGGCTAACCTGATAAAAAAATCATTGTGACTACTTTGCAGGGAGAATCACACTATCTTAAAGATCCAAGGCCCTCAGCAAATCTCCCCATGGAGACTATTTCATCAGCAACATATGTTGACCAAATGCCTCATGAGCCACTGTTGGATTTAATATCACATTTCAACAAGTCAGTTTGATTGCCAATATATCAGTTTTATGCCTTGGATGGCTTAATAATATTTTTTGTATGTTTAGGTGGTACAAGTCAGGAACCTGCCCACCCATCAAGAGGTATTCATATTCTGCAAAAATATTGAAAGAATTTGACTGAAAATATATCTTGTTTTAAATTAGATCAAAGGCTTATGTATGGTACCGACCACATCCAAAGGAAATGGTGTTTGATTCAGATTTACTCCCCATACCAGGTCAGTTGATTATTTTCCCTCAACAACCATCTTACTCATAAAATTTGATTTTTTGTTTGTTTCTTAGATGGGGCTACTGCAGTAGAAGATAAAATATACATTACAATCCTGGTTTCCTCTACTACAATGCTTCAATACATCAAAATAGAATCAGGGAATAGATTGTACCATGCCAACCTGGAAGCACATGGAACATGCAAACAACAAGATGTTATTATTTTGATCTCTATTCCATTCCAAGTGGGTAGCAAACAAGAATTCAAGTTTTATGATCAAAATAAAAATCTGTTAGGATGTTTAGTTGGCTGTGAAATTATGTACAAGTCTGATATTTACAACTTCAATTATTGGTCTGGCTTGATAGAACTCTAATCCTTATATAAAATATTTTTGTATTTGGAAAACATAGATTTTTATTTTATCTCAAATTATTTTTTCTTCAAACAAGTGATTTTTTCTTGGCACTGGTTATTAAAGTGCTCAAAACTTGTAGCTTGAATTGCCTACCACCCATTTGAATAAAACAGGTGCCAATGAATTATCCTTTGTGCAGATAACTTCTTCTAATAAAATCTCAAATCAAGGGAGTTTTGCAAGTTATCTCTTGCAAAAACATCTTCCTGGACCTCAGATCTTCTTTTCCACTGCGTATTATTGATAAAATGACCTCTTCAGTGCTTTCAAACAGGTATAAAATATTTTCCAGTCTTATAGGGTTTTATCATTAATTCCAGCCCAATTTTTCTTTTTCACAAAATCTCCTCCAACATCCTTTCCATACCCCTTGGTTCTTTTATGTGGGTATTTAACTTTTATAATTTAATATTTATCATGATTTCTGCCTTTACCCTCCCCCTTATGGTACCTTGGGAAGTTAAAAACCTGTGTTCAACAGGCTCCAGTTTGCAAAATAAGCACCCCCCTCACCAGGAAAAATTTGGCCAGAATCTATTTCAGGTGGCATGAAGTTACTCAATTGAATTAATTCAGTAGCTTCATTTCACCAGATTTTTATTCAGCTCAAATATTTACTTGTGCCTGTTACTCAGGTCCTTAGAGGGCATAATAAACAAACCTCCTTTAAAGTTCTGTCAGAGGTCTGCTAGTCAAAACCTTGTGGACCCTGACAACAAGTCATCACCAGTCTTATCAAGCCTGGACATATTGTCACCTAGACCATCTGGGATTTTTACTGCACAAAATTTTTACTCACACTTATTAGGGTGTTATTCACTTGAGGACTAGGAGCGAGAAATAGTAGTTTCTATCTTATTTCTCTTTTCTTTCTTCTTTTATCTATCTTATTGGGGGAGCCTAATTGGTTCCAGGACATTGCTGTGGCCCAAACCCTCTATCACAGAGGCACAGTTATTCCTCCTCTGGTACACAGTAGAGTCAAGTTTCCCTTTTGGTTGATTTATTTCACCAAGATTTCTTCTGAGTAGAGTTACCTCAGAGACCTACTCTGACAAGCTCCCTCTTTGCTTTCCTATTTTTAGGGTTTTTCACTCATTTCCCTATTAGAAAAATTAAAATTCAAGATGCTGTAATTATTCCTTTGGCTGAGAATTCTCTGAATCCATGAAATAATCCTTACCACCCTCCTTAATTACAATTTATTTGTAGCTTAGATCTATCAGTTCAAGAATCATTATCCTAAATTATTGTGGATATTTCCTGAAGTAAAATATTGACTTTCAATTTTTTTCATCTATAGGTAGCATCCTGGGACCAATAAATCTAATTTAATGCCAATTAATTGGATTAATATTATTACTCACCTAAAATTCAATGATAAAATTGGAGAATTGAATTCCTAAAATGAAGATCCAAGACAGCAAGGAAAAAGGAATGAGGATGGCAGTCATCTTAAGCACCAGAATGGATCAATTGCCAGTAAAAGAGGGAAATAGCTGATGTTGATATTTCTTGTATTGAATCTAAATATATAGTCTTTTTACAAGAAGATCAATATATTGTTAAGAAAATAAAATAAAATATGATGAACAACGGAGAGATTAATTGACTTCAGATCAGACAGACTTGAAAATAGTACGTTAATTTACCTTGGATTAGATAATCTGAATATTAAAAATAAATATGTCACAGACAGGAAGAGGAGTTGAGTCTCCTTGATCATTTGAGAAAATATCAAGAAACAAGAAGTAATTTTCTGAGATAATAGGGCAACACAAGCACACATTAGACTTTTTTTATATTAGTATAGTGTTAATTGATTTGAAAGAAATTAGAATGAAGAATATTGTGAAGGGAAGAGTTGGAATTTCAACAGGGTGGTGGGCCACTCTTCTTGGTGTAATTCTTTGAAGCTTTACTCACAATTATCTTTGTGTGGAAACAAAAATTAACTAAACAGGATTCACCAAAATCTAACATATCAATTTTATTTCTACATGCATCTTCTTCATGATTCCTTTTGGATATGTTCCCTCTGATATGATCAATGATCATACTGTTTTCAATCCAAAGCAACTTTGAACAACCATATCATCTTTATTAAAATTATCTTAAATAAAAATAAAAAGTAACTCCTTGGATCAACATCTTTCCTCCCAATTCCACTTCCACAAAAATTGACTAGTTAGCTCATCCTATTTAATATGGAACCTGGTTAATATCATTTCAGAATAAATCAGTTAATATGGTTAGATTTTACCTAAACTTCCAGTAAGATCAAATTTTTTGAGCCCATCATTATCTAATATTGGTTGGATGAGCTTATTTAATATGAATTTAACTCTAGGACAAATCAATGATCACCAGATTACAAGTAACATCTACTGAATTGAATCAATTCAGTAGCCTCATGTCACCTGTCAACAGGTGCTTATTGATTGGTCCTGGTGTGCAAGGTATTGAAATTAAATTAAATAAGTTGATCCCAACCAAATTTATTTGTGTACATCCAGATTAAATTTGATGAGCCCAAAAGGGTTTTGTTTGATGTGAGTGCTATGTGGAACTTATATTAAATCAGTCTATCTCAACAATTTCAAACAAGTTTGAGTTCAAAACTGATGGAATGTGATAGAAAAAGTTAAGATCACTAGAGTTTCTGTGGCCCAACTTCCATATATGAGGTTGTAAATAGAATTAACAGGTTAATTAGATAGAGATCAAGACTTCTTGTGACAAGCCGGCATTTTGCTTGGCACATGTCTCAGTTTATTTGGGTCATACCCAAGCTGTTCTGGCTGTCCATGGCCGAGAAAGTATACCATGCATTCAAAATTGTATACTATACACAGGTGAAGCACATTTATGATTTAATATCTGGTTGAACAGTCCTTATTTTTTTTTCTTCTCATTCTTTTATCTCAATCAGGTTTTTTGCAAATTTAAATGAGCACATAATATAACTGCATGGCTCTCAAGAATAAAATCAGAAGAGTTTAATACACACAAACACCTCAAACACATTCCTAACAAAAAATTTCTCATAATGGTATCATTAATAATTAAAAAAAAAAAATTGTTAGAACTCTTACTAATGATTTATGTTAGAAATTCCTTCATATACCTGAATTGAAGTTCTGATTTGGCTATGAAGATTCTCATTTGCCAAGGATGGACTCCCTGCTCTTTCTTCAATTTTCCCGCAGTCATCAAGATATGTATTGATTTTGGTAGGAGTGGTCTGGAGGAGAGCAATAGAGTCCCCTTCATCTGGCCAAGACGCAGTCAAGAACACACAAGTGAGCTAGGTATGGTTGTTGGTGCCACATTTGAAAATGTTCATACTGACAAGCATCTTTATGGCCCCCCAAAGGTGTGCAACTTTGGCTGGCAATGGAGGCCTGCCTGGGCAAGGGCTCCAAAGCACTGATTTAAAGCTCCATTGGATTTCTGTGTGTGTGATGAATTAATTATCCACAAGGTGATGGGTACCTGGTCAAGTACTCCCGCAAAAGCCAATTCTGGCAATTTTCAACCTGGTATTTGGGCCCCAAAAGGCTGTCAAAAATAAGGTTTAGGCAGGTGCGCACCACCAGCAGATTCTGGCTAAAGTTTCTTGCACTTGGTGCGCAACAAGTCTTGGTGCAAATAACCACAGATAGGTCCAAACACAGTGTTGAGACCCTAGGATGTCCCATGGTTTCTGCTTCCATCTGCTTGTGATATGTCAGGTTTTGTGACACCTCTTTTCGTCTCAGTTGTCTATTTAGTCTGGGGAAGTAGCTTTGGAAGGCCTTTTTTCCCCTCCTTCCATCCACTCACTCTGTGCGCTACTGTCCCAGGTCAGTCTTCATTTCTCTTTCTCTTCTCTCTTTCTTCTTTTCCTCTTTTTTCCTTCTCTCTCATTGCAATCTTATCCTTCCATCCACTCACTTCGTGCGCTAATGTCCCAGTACATTGCAACACACAGAGCATCTGAATTGATGTGGTTGAATTTCCAGGTTAAGAGGATTTGAATGGAATTTTGAGTGTATTGGGGCTGGGTTAAGGCCAGGTTATGTAAAAAAAAATCATTTCCAGTTAACAATTTTAAAATTTGACAATCATTAACAAATATTTATACAGCCAATACAAAAATGCTTGTGGTTCTGAAAGCTTTCCTTCTAGCAAATCTTTTGAATTTTAGCCATCCAGCTGTACAGTCCTGGTGTACAGGTCCTCAAAGTGCCTGACTGTGAGGACCTGGGCTCTGGGGAAGAACTCCAACAAGGTATATCCTTGCATTTCAATTGGCTATGGACCCATTTTTTCATGAAGATCTGATTGGTGTTGCTCTCAAAAACTGACTCTAACAAACAAAAAAGTTAGAAAAACCCAGCTAGCCATTTTCCTGTATGATCAATGGCATACTGGCCAGATAGCTGAAGTCACAAATAAAAGTGGTCCATCTGCAAAATTTCTTGTATTGGCTGTGATTTTATGTTTGTAATAAAAAACTTTCCCCTTCCCTACCACAACTACTAAACACTATCCTACCAGATTTGTCAGCCCTAGAGATACTCCAGAGTATCCAAAAGTCTGAAAATTAGCTTATATCTTCTTTTTTATTTGGAAATTATAGAGTATCATTTCAGAAATGGATTTTTCATGTAATTTTATCTAGGGTCATCCACTGGGCCTGGCGCTAAATTCCCACTCCTTCTGGTACTTTGGAAATTCTCAAAGTACCACAACAACATAATAAAATAATTTGGTGCTGTGGACTGTGCACCATAAATACATAATCAATACTTTATAGTATGTACCTAGAAGAGCTCAGACAGGTGCATGCAAGGTTTGCATAGTTCAAACCTTGTGAGAAAAGAAGCTGGCTGAGAAGTATTCTTTAAAGTAGAATAAGGGATTCCCACACTTTGAAAAGTGAATGGCAATTCATCCCAATTCATTCTATTCAAGAAAAAAAGACTCATGTTTTAGTTGAATATACAATGCAGCTTGATGTCATGGGGACATAGAATGAATTGAAGTACATTAAAATGAACTATGACACCATTATGATGCAAGATGGCATCATTTGATTTAATTATGGTGAAATACAATAGAAACCTCTAGTAGCTGCTTGAGGGGACCTCTAGAACATAAAAGGAGGCCTTCCATGGCCCTGAAATCCTCAGAATATTCACCCCCCAACATACAGTAAGTATCTAAGTGAATAATTTCCTCCTACTTTAAAGAGTAATGTTACACAAACCACCCTTTTCTTATTTCACTTCTCTGTAATATTGGTCAGCCCCTTAAACTTCCCCACTTAAGCCTGTCCTTATTCCTTATAAATTAGTTTCTGCAACACCACCACCTCTGGCTGAATCAACCTGATCAAGTGCTTGCCAGCTACTTTATATCCTTCTTTTTGAACCCAAGCATACCCCTTGTTGGTATCACCTCTTCCCAAAACCTCTGTATATCAAGTTGTTGGTCTTGAAGGGGTTTATCTCCTGCCTCATACTCCCAGTGTAGTATTTGGTTTTTCAGGAGTGTGGACTGAACCCCTTTGTGTTAAATTTATCCATAAAGGAGGGTGGCAGAGAGTAATTTCTTCCTTTAAGAGTCTTTCAAAACAGTGGTAGTACTTGGGTTGTCTGTTGAAAGTAACAAATTTTCATACACAGAGCTGACAGGATTCAAACAGCTGGACTTGTAAAATGTGAAAGGGACTGTTTTTACATATTGTTTTTGTAATCAAACTTGGGAAAATGTATTTTTCATGTAACCAGATCATGAATTTAGAAATTTGTTTTGCTATTTCTGCCCATGGTGTGCCTGGTCTGAGCTTTTCTGGTTCTATGGTGTCACCTCATAACCTGACCACACACTTTCAATCCCTTCCTTCCCCAAACAACCAAAACTCACCGCCATTATGATTTATTGGTCCTATGCCCCAGCCACAAACATATCTGCCATCCACATGTCAATTCAAGCATTCATCTGCAATTCTCTTGGATGCAGTATCTTTTGAAAATATTCCAAACAATGGTCAATTATCTTTGAGGAGACCAAGTGCATGATATGTGATCCTGAGACCAACCAGACCCATGGCCAACATCCAACCCTCACTGGCAAAGAATGTGACTTTGTGATCAACCTGGTCTCTTCTTATAAAAGATCCTTGAGTGCATGTTTGAATTTAGTGGGACATTTATCAGTGTTGAGGCAGTTCATCAAAACCTGGTCAACAGGTTGTGTATTAAACTCAAGAAAACTTTCACCTCAAGAATCTGCAATTTGTTGGTCTCAATGTATAATTTTATTGAAAAAATGCAATTCTTTCCAGAAGACTGGCTGGGCTTCACAGGTAGGAAACGTCTCTCTTATTCAAATAAAAGTTAAGATTCATGAATGATCTGATATGCACCATCATTTTTGTAGATTAGAGCTCATTCTGTTACTGTGACATGCTCAGTATGTTTGCAGGGTTTTCATGAGGCAGCCATGCCACCTGTTTCTATTGTTAATCAAGAACTAGAAAGAATTAGTCTTCTTGCATAAATATTGATTGGAGGTCTCCTTTCCCTAACAACCACAGTGGAAACTTCCCAGCAAAAAAAGTTGGAGAGGTTCTGGGAATTGAGTCTAGTGAGTTGTGACTTGAATATTATGTTCTTTAAAAACAAATGAAATCATAAATATTAGATTCCAAGAATGAATTCCTAACCTGGAAAGAGTTCTGTCCTTGTCTCACCAGGTCTTTTTCCATGGCACTTGTATTCAAGTGCTTTATCTTAACTTGTTCATATAATGAGCTGATACCTGTTGTGTGTTGGTTGTAAGTTGTGCACAACTGTAGCCTGATTGTTGGCAAACTTGGCCCTAAGTTCAGTTGATATCCTCTGCAATTCAACTAGAAATCTTTTGTAACCTGGTTGCAACTTGGCTTGATGCCATGTTGAAAACATATGAAACCCTCCACCCAGATAAAAATAGCCCTTGGCTATGATGCAATCATGGTGCTTTGAGGAATAGCCAAGTGGAGAAATAAGTTTGATTATGTAAAACATGTTGTGATTCTGTACTGACCGTTTTTCAGAGGGATTTAAGTCTGCCTTTTAACCAAAATGTACGGCTGTATTTTATGGTGACAGGCTGACAGCTGCAGGCAGCGGGGTTTCCTCTCTGTCATTTAAGAAAATGCAAAGGCAAAAAATTGCCACAGTAGCCTTGGCAGATTTGAAGACAGGCTTGGGGGAGAGTGGCAGCGGGAGTGGCTCAAGGAGAAAGAGAGAATTGACTTGCAGAGGATATTTGTTTGGCCCTTCAAGCTATAGTGTGTGTGGTTGTGTGTGGGTGTTTGAGAGATCCACCTGCCACCAACTCACCCAAACCAAGGTTTTATTTGATTTTTTCAGCTTTCTCACTGCAGTGATATCATGAAATTGCACCTTAAGGTTATATGAGACCCAGGCTGCAGAGCTGAATCAGGTGATCAAAAAATATGCAAAGTTTTGGTTGGCTAACAAATTTTTATTGTTTGGGGAGAGTTTTGTTGGTTTTGTTAAGCTTCCGTGATTGGGTTTGTCAGGAGTAATTGAGCCTGTTGATGCTGAATGGTGTCTTGTGGATGATTGTTTTCACAGTTCTAATGTACTTGGATTGATAAATTGATGAAGGCTCACTAGCAAGGCTTTTATCCACATTCTCAATGTGATCATAACATGAAAAATGAGTATCAAGGTCATAAAATGGTGACCATAGCTAATATGAGTTATGATCATTTCAAGACAAAACATAAGTCCTTGAGCATGAATCACATCATTTTCCTTATGATCCTTCCCAGTCTTTTTGAAGCCAA
>LAVV01005021.1:0-11795 GCA_001263375.1 Puccinia sorghi
TTTCTTCACAGCTTATTTATTTTTAAGTTGTTTTTAATGATTTTTTTTGTTAATTTTTTCTTTGCTTATTTTTTATGGCTTCCTTTCCCTCTCCTCCGTATTTCTCAATTATTTCCCTTTGCTCCATATTTTTCCTTGATTGATTCAATTTTCTTGCATATTCTACTACTCAGTTTTCTTGAATATTTGACTCAATTTTCTTGAATATTTTACTTCCAAAGATGTTTCCACAATTATTTCATTAAAGAAACAATCATGTCATTAAAGAATCTATGTCTTAATAAACTCTTTAATTTCATGTGCATGAATTATTTTATTTTGTTAATTGAGGGTGGTCTGAGAAAAATTCCAAAAGACAAGAACATGGGGAAATGAAAATTTGTAAAGATGACCAACAACCAAAGGAAAAGAACCAAAAATTATCAAATTTGGCCATTGTTATTTGAATTTTTTCATTCTTTCACTTTTTAATTGGGGCGGCAACCATTTTTGGGTTGGCGACCCTCAGAATTGTTTATTTTCAATTTTGGTTGAAATTGGGGCAGCAACCCTTGTTTTTTAGAGCTGTGACCCCCATTTTTTCCCAAATGCCGGGTTTCTGGGGCTCAACGTCCCCTGGCCGGTCTGGCTGTGGCGTCCCTCTAGAAATTTGACCCATTTGCGTCCTGCATTGGTTCCGCGAACAGGACCGGCGCCGCGACGTCCTGCGGGTCGCGGATCCAAAATGGGTGGGTCGCGTTTCGAACCCCCTTAAAAAAGCTTTACTTTTATCTTACTTCCAAGGACATTCCCTCTTTCATAACGTTGAATCAAAGGGATAGTGAGATACCAATTCCATCTATTCGAGGATTGATCACGGAAATTTTGCCCACCTTTCTCTCAAGGGTTCTTCCTTACTGAGACATTAAGCCACCTGGATCATCCTGTGCTTTGCAATGCTTCAATAACATGAACAGCCTTGTGTTTATGCTGGACTTGTCAAGGGCGTATAACAAGCAACCCCGCTGCATTCCGAGCCACTTGCATAAACAACATCCCCTAGTGTTGGCTGTTAAAATCTCGGTCTTGTTCCGGACTTTCTTTGGGCTGGTCCAAGCAAAGGAATCCTGTCTGTGGTGGCTTCCACGTACCTCGGCCCGGAACGCGTCCTGCATTCGATCCTCGGCCGTTAAGGCTCTGATATATACATTATCAGCCCGACTCAAAATTTGTGGTCTGCTTATGCCCTTTCGAGTATAAAGGCCTCCTTGGAGCGTCCTCCCAGCATTGTTTGCCAACTTTCTCCCATCCACATTTTTAAAAAAAACCTAATTATATTTTATTCCTAAAGCACCCGGTGTCCTTCCATCCTCCGCCTCTACTTTTCTTTCCTGCCTTGATACTTTCTTGACAAACTTGACACGGATACCACCCACTTCAGCGTCACTCCTTTCTTCACCATCATTGGTGTTCTGTCCTTACAAACTCAACTTCTGTCCATTTGTCATCCGTCCATTTCAAGAATCCCAATCCTATCAGTCTCCTCCATCCTCTACCACCTCAACGTGAGGCCCCAAACGCTGATTGTGAGTCTCATGCCCTTCAAAAGTTGTGTCATGAATGCTTAAGCGCTCCAGTAGCCGCTTCACTCGCCAACAAGCCTCGGATATCTGTCTGCTTCTTCCCCAGATCATCGACTGAAGCAAAAGTATCAACGACTTGAACCTCCTTTCGACATGACAAGCGTCTACACAATATCAACATCTTATCCTATCTCTGACACATCCAAGCATGATAGCTATCAGAACAGCTCAAGTCCAGCCGCCTCTATGACCTCCCTGCAACCGGCCGATTCATTCGAACATAGCTTGAGTGCAGCCGCATATCTTGAATCAGAGGGTGCAAGTCATGCACTCAGTCCACCGGAAAGCATCCACTCCAGCGTACATTCAGATAACCAAGTTTATCCTCAGAGTCAAGAGTACTCGATGTTAGGTTTCGTGGCCTACGGCCTTCCTGCAACAGACCCGGGTGTAAGATCACCGCGGGCTACCGAGATGCTGCCATACCCTTCTACCACCCCACTAATCACCTTGGGAACAGGGGAGCACCAGGCTCGATTTCGCGGTGAAACTAGCCAAGGACATGTCCGGGAAGCCCTCAATGGCCTCGGCCAAAGGAATCCCGACCCGTACTTTCAATCGCAAGCCATCAAAGAATGGTCGGGTGCCTGCTCCACAGCTCTGTCAACTGACAGCGCGCCGTCGCCGAACTCGTGGCTACCGCAAGAAGCGAACATGAGCACTTCATGCTGTAGCACCTGTTTGGACAATTCAGGATGTCAGTCTTCAGCTGTGCCTTCGTCCTCGCACAATTGGAGCACAAAGAACAAGCTGAACCTCACCGTTAATACCAATGTGACGGCTCTCGAAGCCACCAATCGATTATCTCCGAATTTTCACAATTCAGCAACCCCCTATTCGGACTGTTCTACTTCCAACGTTTCACCATCGGCCAGTTCTTTCTATTATGAGCCCCAGCATCCAGCAATTACCCACCATTTGATGCCAAGCTCCCCGCGCATCATTAACTGGTTGCACGGTAGTCTCAATGCGCCCCAATCCAATACGGATGGGAGCTACTTTGATGGCCTTCCGACACCCTCCTCCGCGAGATTCTCGGCCGTACCTGCTCATACAGGAATGTGCTATTCATCAGAATTTTCTCACAATTCGCCGAAGGAAAATCATGCTATAGACATCAATGCAAATCAAGGTAACTTGGCCCCGCAGCTTCCAGTTCAATCCAGTGCACCTCACTCCCCATCCAATCTTGACCTCACCTCCGGACTGGGCTACCTCCCTCTTACAGGATCAATCCATGAGGCCTCCTACATGCAACGTGACAGAAGTGGAAGCCAGTTCATAAATAGTCCTGCCAATTACTGTTGCTCTTTGGACGACCGGATAGAATATTCTTCAGGTAGCAATCAAGCACAATCCCCTTATTCTGATGCTTATCACGAAAATAGTTGCGATTCAAGTATTCCTTCCTCGGTGCTCAACCCTGCTCCCACCTTGGAGCACGTGACGTCTGAGTTGGGCTCATCTGGGGAAGTGGAACAATATTGTGCCCACTCCCGCAGCCCTCATAACTCAACAATCTCGCTACCCAGTTCGGAGTATATGAGCAGTAGTCCTGTGAAGCCTAAGGACAAGCGGGCCATCTCACAGCTCATGACGGACTCGGAGGACGAACAAGTCTCATGCAAAAGACGGTGCTCAGCTACGAGCGCGGGCCTGTCCAACGAGAACATTAACAACCCATACCAGGCCAGCGATCTCAGCTCTCTCCTTAAAAAAAAGGTCCCGCTGGTTGGTTCACGGCTTAAGCCGGGCCCTAAGTCCAGGACGACTCTTGTGCAACACCCGCCGCCGCCCGCAAACGCCACCGGCCTCAACTCGGCCAGACAGAACAGCGGGATCACCAAGGAAGACCTGAAATGTCTCTACACAATCATCTGCTATCCTCCTGCCACCGCTGATGGCCCAATCATCAAACGATTTTTATGCAGCCTGGAGGGCTGCGGTCGTTCCTTCGCCCGCAAGACCGCTGTTGAGAGCCATCTCCAGACCCATTTAGAGGACAAGCCGTTCGTCTGCTCTCTCCCTGAGTGGTATGTATCTTTCTCGTAATCCTCTGATGTGTTAGAACAGAGACTTCTCGGGAGCTAACTTTTCGTTTTTCTTTTTTCCCCTAACTAGTAATGCCGCCTTCGTACGCCAACACGACTTGCGTCGACACGAACAAATCCACGCAAAAAGCAAACCTCATAGCTGTATCTGGTACCGTCAATTTATCTAAAAATACCTCATGGATTCCGTCCATTCACTGAATTTCATTCCTCCCCTTTTTGTGTTCTCTCTGCAGTGGTAAAAACTTCGCAAGAGGAGACGCATTGATTCGTCATCGTAATCGTGGCATATGCGACGGCAGTCTCGTTCCCCGAAAAAAATGACAACTGCATGAAAGTGGGACATTCTATCTAATTCTCTCTGTCTTCATCCCAAAGTTATGTTGTTCTGTTTTGCTTACGTGTTGGTTTTGATCACGAGTGATTACTCCTCTCTCTGTCTCTCTCTCTCTTATTTTTTTTTCCAACCTAGTATGTTAACTCGGCAGCCGTTGTATCACTATATCCCAGCAAGAAGTCTCCTTAATAATAATGTACTGAGTCTATTTGTTTTTGTATTGGCGGAAGAGCCACTTGAAATGAAATGCATTGATTCATCCCATCAAAAGTTCCCATGGCATAGAAGCTTGACACTAGATGAGCTGATCCTTAATCTTGTATGGGTCATCCAACAGTATCAGGCTTCAAGAAAAAAGTACATTTCATTACCTCACTCATGCAGGAAGTCTGGCATGGGTGGAGAAAGAATGTTTAAGACAGGTTTATCACCAACCCTTGATTTTTGAGTAAATAAATCAAACGGCAACTGTATTTTATTTAATTTAAAGAACTAATATTCTGGAAAGCAATACACAATGGATTACAATCCACAGATCAAAGAAAAAAACTCCTGATAAAACAACAAGACAGCATAAATAGGCCCAATGAAAACCTTATTTAACAATTCTCTGAATTAAATCTGCGGGGAAAAATACAGTCCCATCATAAACCATGTGAGTACTGAGAAAAATATTTTAGTACAGTTGCACATGGCATATTGCTGTATCACTTTTGGGGGGTGTACGGATTCTCAGGACCCAAAAAGTTGCAAAATCCCCTAATTATGGGTTTACAGTGGTGCTACATATTTAACAAGTGACAAGGAAGGTTGTGTACTGTGGGACTCAAACCCACAACCTCAGCATTCATGAGTGATGCTCTAACCATTGAGCTAAGTACGCATTGCTAATGTGTTGGTTTGTGGAGTACATTAGTTATGTACAGCTTGTGTGTGGTGTTTTGCCTCCAATGCTGTTAGGAAGTCTCACATGGATGTGTTAGCAAATGTGTATCAAGCAGTGCCTAGTTTGACACTTCAACACTACAGACTAATATGTTTCTCTCAAGCCATGATCATAGATTCAGAGAGTGGTATAAAGTCATAGGTATGGCCTATGGGGATCTTATAATCCTGTATTTCTCACAGAATAGGAGAAAGGCAAGAATGTGCAACACACAGAGGAGGGTCATACCCATGGGCAGGTTGAGTGGGTAATTAAAGACTCCTCAAACTGAAATATTATGCCAGCTAAAATAGCATTCCATCCTTGCTTTAGATCATTCAAGTCTACTCCACTGGCCTTGTTAGCCAAACACATAAGCAATAGACCAATCAGGTGAGCTCAAGGTCTGGACAGACAAAAAGAAATAGAGCAGTAGCTAACTGAAGCATTTGTTGTTGAAAACACACCCAAAAAAGTAAACCAGTTTCCAGACTACAGACCACAAATACAGTACAGGTTGTGTAAGATCCATCAGAGTAGGAAAATAGCTCTTGATATTTACCATATCCACAAAGTGGTATAGAAATCTGACATCTGTAAGCCTTAGAGGCAGTATATACCAACTATATACTGCCCAAAAGGCTTCATTATATTTTTTTTTTTTTACTTTCCTCATTGCCTTTTTTCCTACTCTTACCTCAATGTTGAGTAAGAATTGTGTTGATATTAATTTCNGCCCCCCATCTGCCTTGGGAAGATGATGGAGAAGTGGATCATGGATGAGGACAGCCAGGCTTTGATCAACCGCTGCTGAGCAAGTTTGAGTGGTGCTTGAGCATGGCTGAATTGCACAAATGCTGATTTAATGTTCAGGCACAGACATTGTCAGATTGCCCCAGGAAAAAGGGGGCTTGACTCAGGTGTATATACATTTAATAATTTACTACATAATACACCAGTGAAATAATATTTTTAATAAAATGGAATAGCTCCAGAGTAACAAACAATTTAACTGCATTTCACCTGGCATGTTTTGACATGGAATTTGGCATGGTGGTAGAAGGGCTGATTTTTCACCCCATAAATCCCCCTATCCTTTCAGAGAAATGGTTTTAAAAAAACCTTTTGAGTCTTAAAGATTTCACTGGAAAAACTTCTGGATGGGATCCTACTTGGGTGAACCTGAGTTGTTTGATCTTTGTTGCCGGTTTGTTATTTTTTTGAATCTATTTTGTGCCTTGGTTTTGTTGGGGGTGGGAGCGGGTCTGCTGGATCATGTGGACATGTCTTATTAGTTATTTATGAGGTTGTAGATTAATAAAAAAGATATTAAACTTTGGAATTGAAAAGATACTTCTTGTATTCTTCACCCTCTTCCTTGCTGTTGTTATTGAGTTAGGTGGTATTCCTTTATCGTGAATGGTACAGTTGGATATTGGGTTCTACCTGGTACTGGTTTTTTGTTGATTGCAGATGTTGTATGTGGGCTGAGATTTTATTGGTTGTTTTTTTGAGACACTGACAGATTTTATTATGATTAGTATATTTTTTATAACAAGAAAGAGAAATGAGGAGAAAATTTGAGCTTACTCTGTTGTTATTTCCTTTGTTGCTTGAGATGTTTTTGGTTTCTGATAATTTGGTTAAGGATAATTTTGGCATTGATATTGGCCAATTTTTGCTTTTTAATTCATAGAAGGAAAATGTGGTTTTTTTTTATGGTGATAGCTTCTCCCATTCAGATATTCGGTAGTTTTAGATGAATTTTTCCTTGCAAAGCTTGAGGTATCAGATATAATTTGATGGAAAGGAGCAGACAAATGTGAGTGTCAATATTAATCTCATTGGTCAAATTTCACACCTAGAGAAATTAAGACTGTCCAAAAGGATTCAATTGCAAACAAGAACTCAGAAAACTGTTTCTTAGCCTCAGAATCTTTGTTATGACCTTGTAAACCCCCTTGGGAATTTCCAGGGGTTTCCCCAACTGGGGGATCATCTTCATCCTCCACACTTTTGTACATCCCCCAGTTAGCAATCTATAAATTGAATCATTGGAATCTTCTTCTTTTTCTGCCCATGTACATTTCATGAGGTGTGGTGTAACTGTGCTGCATGTCTGATATTCTCAAGGTTGATGAGTTGTGGAATTCTAGGTTTGATTATTAAATTGAATAATATTCAATTTGAAATTCAGCCAACTTTGAAGATAGACCACAGTGAAAGATTTCAACCTCAGGCCAGAAGCACTCAGATAACCCAGGATTCCAAGATCTCTCTTCTCACTGTTAGTATGTTTTCCCAAACACCATGCCATCACAAACTACCCATAATTCATCTTCCTAGTAATCTTCTTTATCTGCTTAATTCTGTCCTCAGGATGGGTTCTCCAACCACTTGTCACTTACTTGTTTCTTTCCTTTTTTCTACTCTATTCCTCCTGTTTTTCTGCGTTTTTTGGAAATCAAACAAACAACATAGGTTTCCTCTTAAATATCCTTGACCATTAACCTTAAAAATAAAATCAGGACTGGTATTCAAAAAAGTTTCTCTTACCAGGAACTTCTGTTGATTCAATTCAGAGGAGGCTGAAACATTGGCTTACTCCAATCCTCTTCTGAGTAGAGTGTTTGAGCTTTAGGATGTAAAACAAATTTGTAGCCTTGTTAAACTTTGTTTTGATTTATTTTTTCAAGAAATAAACTTGAGTTCTAGCAAACCAATCTTTTTTCCTGTTTCCACTCCAGATGCACAGACTCACATCATACATATTGGGTGGCTGAATTGATCCCACAAGCTGCTTCCACTCCAGACCAGAATGCACCTGAAGCTTGAGCCAAGTGTCCATTTTCAGCCTTAGAGACAGTATATACCAATATATACTGCCCAAAAGGCTTCATTATAAAATTTGTTTACTTTAATATCCTCAAATTCTTACCCACATCCACTATTGACCCTTTTTTTTCCTACTCTTACCTCAATGTTGAGTAAGAATTGTGTTGATATTAATTTCCAAAGTTAAATCTACTTGATTTTCATGTGTGCGTGCGTGCCAGGAGAATGCATATATTCATTTCTAACTCTCCCACAATCTACTCTAAAGGAAAATTGTCCGAAAATTCCTTATTCTTCTTGTACAGATGAAAATTTTCACAGAGGCTTAACCCAGGGGTATCTCAGGCTCTTTCAAGCTTATTCCCATTCAAAAAATACAAAATTAAACCACTCAGAAACAGGACCCTCCAACAGGTACATCACTAGTATCCAAGGACCTTCACTCTATTTTATTCTTCCTACTAGCTTGTTTCAGGAATAGGATAACAGTGAGTCTCCTTTCTAGTTATTCATCTTTCTCTCTGGTTAATCTAGAAGTCCTTTTCTTTGTCTCTCTGTGTCTCTGAGCCTTCAGTTTCCCTCTCCTCTTCATCATTAACTGGTTTTCTGTGATCTTTGACCATTAAAGCACATCACATACACATAGGGTTTCCTTTAAAGACCCTTAGCCTATTTATTTAGGCTTAAAAAATTGTACTGAATTAGATTAATTCTATTCAGACCTTCCTCAGTTCCTTTTGAGCAGGAGGTGTTGTAAATTTTCCCCGCTTGATCCAGTCTCTGACTGTGTAATACTATAAGTTCTATCATCATCAATAAAAACAAAAATATCAAAACATTCTCTCTCAATTTTTATCACTCTCCACCAGATTTCTTGTGTCCTTCTTGCCACATAAGAGGCGCAGGATCACAACATCAATGAAGCGTAGCAGACCAGAATCTTGATTTCACTATCTTCCCCTTTTCCTTAATTGTGCTCAGTTTCCCCTTCCTCTCAGCTCACAGAGCCAAATCAGCATGAAAGTTGGATAATAAACCTCTGCTATTAGGTGGATAAAAGATTCATTGTGAGAAGCATCAACACTTTCATTTTTCATTTGATCTTTTTTTATTTCAAGACAAAATGTGTCTGGAATTATTCTTCATGATCTAATCAATCTCTATGCTACTAAATCAGTGATTTATGGGCACTTGGGTGTGCTATGAGTTTTGATAAGTGGTTTGGTTGACAAGGTAAGAGGAGAGTTTCTGTGTTAATTTTAAGTGTGACGGGTAATTAGCTCCAACAATTAATCTTTAAAGCTATTCTCAACCTTTAACAGGGAGGGAAATCCAGTAATTTTGTTTGGATTCTTCCTTCTGAGACAGTCAGAGAAGGTTGGTGTTGAAACCTAAATTGTCTCTCAAGATTTTTTTTTTTTTTACAGAAAAAGGGGCTCGTCAAGATGTGAGGGGTCTTAATTGTGGAACCTAATCTCTCTCAGTCAGCAATGATATTTCTTAGGGCTAAATTCATAGTTCTTTACCCCACAACTCAATCCTCTTTGGACCTTTCCTCAATCTTGTCAAGAACATCAAGAAGCTCAAGATTCCAATGACTCAATGGCTCTTTGGCTCAGCGTGATTCAATTCAACATCAAGATAGCTGGTGTGCACCCGACTATCATCTTCCCTTATTTAAATTCCCTTTTGTTTCCTCTCTTCCATCTCAAAGTCCTAACCGTCCTGTTTGTCATCTCTTCCTTTTGTTTTCTCTCTTCTTTTCTTTCCTTCTTGATTGTCGGCTAAATCCATCCTTCCTGTTCCCTTCAGTCCGCTTCATTATAGTTCCTGTCCTCTGACTCCAAAAAGCCCCTTCATATCTTTTTTTTGTTCCATTCTTAGACTGGTATGACTCTTTCACCTTAATTTCTTCCATCTTTGTCTGATTTATTGATTAACCTTGTTTTCCTCCTTTCTAGTCTGGTCTTAGTTTTCTTGAAATCAATCATTAGTTTAATAGTTGGTCAAGTAAGTGAATACACTTACTTTGGTGAGTCCCACAGGGGAGGTTTAACAACTAGTGTATCTGGGTTCCATTTGCGCCTCAATACCTGTGCAAGTCACTACAGAAGTATTCAGGGCAGACAGAGATAGTGTCGATGGTGGTGGATTTTGATATCCAATGGGAAGAAAACTAAGGAAAGCTGTGAAGAGCTGTTGTTGAACAACCCATGGGAGTGTTGGCAATGACAATCAGATACTCAAGTACTACTGAGGAATTTTGTTAACGGTGTGAAGACTGGAAAACAAAAGCCTGAAGATCAAGAGCTTTGAATATCTTTCAGAATCAGTCATGGGATGTTGTGTGCTGTCAATGGGATGATCCAGGATCAGTCAGAGAACATCAATGGATAATTTCATAGTGCACTTCAAGGATAAGTCAATGCTTCATTGAACCAGAGCAGTTTTATCTCAAGATCTGTTATTGAATTAATTAAATTTCTATTTATTAAATTAAAGCAGTTTGTTGGAATTCTGAGTTTTATCCTCTTCCCTTCTTCAACTCACTCTTTCTTATCTTTAATATCATCATTTTATTTTCTTTAATTCTTTATCAATTTAGATTGTTGTGAACTGAAGCATCACCATGAAAGTAACTTGTTTTTCTCTTTCTTGACACACCTTGTAGTCTGAGAACCCTGAGTAGTAGTCATTATCATTGACTCAAGTTCTATATCTGGCCTGTCTTCTTTTTCTGCACTCTTCCTGGATTGATTATGAATATTCTTTTATTTTTTTCACAACCAAATTTTAGCCAGCTTGTACTTAGTCTATATAACCAGTCTAGATACAAGCAACTTGATCATTGGTTCTCTTTCACTCTTTTCCGCAATCCCCTGAGCCAATCCGGTGACTCTCTTTTTGAGTGTCACTGCCCTTTTCTCCTCCAAATCATTGAGCCATGAGATCAGAACTTTAACACTTGGGAACATGGCTATGTGAATTTTGTTGTTCGGAGAAAGACAAGAGGAAAATTTTCAAATGTGACAGGTATGTTTTCTGTTTTTTTATTCTTGGTTTCTTTGCTCATTGCAATTATCAAGTTACTAATTCTTTTTTATTTTTTTTTATTTTTCTGTTTGTCTTGTTTATGTGATTGATTTTGTAGAGGTGGAAAGAAGGAAGATTACTAACAAAAATACAAACCATGTTGTGGTGTTCCATTTGCTTTACAATTCCTTAAGAACATGGCAGAGTTATTGTGAGCAGATGAGTAAGTGAACATGACAGTCTTTATAAGAGGAGGAAGTGTTATCATTGCGGGGCTAGGATATATACACATGGACAGACAACAATTAAATGGATAGGATGTCTCAACTAGGAATAGAACGCAGGACATGTCAAGGCTGGATGGATTTGTTTCTCAAAAAGGGATGGAACATAGGTGAGGTCCAGTTATTAGGTTATGTATTTTTCAAGGGTGGAATAATGGTTTGTAAGGGCTAGGAATTTAGTATTGGGAAAAGTGGTGGAAGGAAATAATTATGTGAGGAGGAAAACGAGTGGAAGGTGGGAAGTGGGAAGGGCCAGAGACCCTGAAGACTGGATGAGGAAGATTGTTGTGGAACTTTCTGGAATAAAGGAGGTGTTTGAGATATGAAACATGATACAGGAGTAAATTCAGTTTCCCCGACTTGAAACAAGTACCAGGAACACATGTATTGTGCTGTATGTGACTTTGGAATTTTCTGGCACATGCTGATACACACAGCAATGGACATCATGCTGTGGTGAAGCATGTCTCAAGCAGAACATGACCAGCAAAGATCCCCTGGGGAGCTCCCCTGCAGCCAAATACCTCACTCTTCAATACAAAAGATGGTCGTTCCCCCACCAAATCCAACCTTTCCACACCAAATCAGATGAGCCTGTCTTGATCTACCAGGTAGGAGCATTAGTAGTGGTTAGTAAGTTGTCAGTACACCAGGGGAAAATTCCTGGCACTTCCAGGGAAGTGCCATAAATCATGTTTTTTCTGAAAC
>LAVV01005109.1:0-11639 GCA_001263375.1 Puccinia sorghi
TAGCGCCAGAGTAACACACAATTTAACTGCATGTCACCCGGCATGTTTTGACATGGAATTTGGCATGGTGTATGCAGTTGAGGTGGTGGTGGGGGGGCGGCAGCCAGCAGGCAGGGATCCTGTGGGCATGGGGTGAGGTTTGTTAAGTATTGACTGTGTTATGTGAGGAAATATGGTTTTCAAAAATGCGCAAAAGAAAAGTCATGAAAATCTGGAAGCGCTGTGCTACGGGAGCGACTGGTTTTACTCTGGTGTTTCACTATGTCTGCTTTTGTGTTTCTTGTTGGCTTGTTCGTCGGATTATGGATTTTTAACAGGAGTTCAACCAACATGAACAGGGACAAAGAAACGAAGGGTTAAAGTTGAAGTAGATAGGAAATCCTGGCCCGAATTTCAAGAATGAGATTTTTGTGAGGTAGAGAAAAGTTGGACTGGTTTGAAGCGGATAAAGATAGACAGAGATGATTGAACTTCAAGAGAATGAGGCGATCAGATTCCCGTTGATCGTGGATAATTTGGGCGTGAAATTCTCCCATCCAAAACGAAGCAGAAATGAGCAATGATCGGAGAACGACCAACAAGCTGGCCACCAATGACGCTAGAAGAAAAAACAAGAAGTTAACAAAACTATCAGTAAAAGAAAACGATCTCCAGCGGTCCGATTGAATTGAAAATGAGTGAATGCGCGATTCTGATATTTCGTATCCTTAACTGACCATTTGAGGGGTACTCCGTTTTACTGAAGTGAGATAATAGCTGGATGATGTCTTCCACACACTCTCTCGAAATAGCTTTATGAAATAACGGGAGTCGACTGGCCACTTCCTGTAAAATCTCTATCACTCCTTTCCATTCCCGCCTTGAGCATGGTTTCAGCTGCTCCAGGACTTTCATTACCCCTGGCTTGCTGATCAATTTGATGCAGGCTTGGTTGTGAGAGACAGCTTTTCTCAGGAGCTTTTCACAAGCGAGAGTTTTTTTTTTTTGAAAAAAAAAAAATGACATTTATCAATCTACGCATTAATTCAAAATATGAGGATGATTGACTCCTAACCTTAAGTAATATGTGTCTGAGCTTCGGAGCAGTGCGGCGATTAGATGAATGGACGAGAGTGATCAAGATCTCAAATGTCTGTCGGTGATTCATGATTTTCCAATCCTAAGCGAGCCAAGGAACGAAAATTAGCACGAGCAAGCGATCCCCTAGGAGAAGATGAATAGATCAAGATCAAGCCTGGACTTACGACTGTGGTACAAAGTCCATCTTGCAACATTTGCATGAGCCAGATATGTCCTTCCGAGGGTATATCAGCTGACGAATACAACAGGGAATATAACATGGGGACATCCTTCGCATCGATGACAGCTCTTTGGAGCAAGAATTTAGATAGAGGCTGATGCAGGGCAGACTCGGGCGCGGTGCAAAACAGACTCAAACAACGAGAGAGGAACAAGGTAATCAAAGGTGGGATGTTCATAATTTTTCCTGTCTCCTCGTTTGCCACATGAAGGTATCGGAAATGCTCCAACGGCAGAAGGATTTCAGATGCATCGGTGTGGTCCAGGACCTGTGCAGCAGGTGAAAGGAAACCCAAATTAGCCATGCAAATTCTTTGCCCGATGATGATGCTGGCAATCATCTGACCTTCAATCGTTCATAGGATTTGGACAAACACCTATCTCCAAGGAACCGCCAAGCAGTGTTTGCAGATGATAAGGCGCACATAGCCAAGCCCAACAGGCCACTCCGGGCAATAGAATGCCATGTGGAGATCGTAAGAGTTTCTTCTTGCTGAATCATGCGTAGGAGTAATGCAAGAAGGAAGCTGGGGTCATAGTATTCCGGGAAGCTAGATAACCGATCGGGATCGCGTCTGCTCAGGACCCATACAGACGTTGCTTCAACCATTTTTGAATCCAAAAGCGCTACCAGGTCCAGTGGCTTGTTAGTCGCTACCCTATTCCCGATGATGGGTTGCCAAGCCAACACCACCTCGTTCATCTCTGATGTTTGACTCCACAAATCTTCAATGCGAAAAATTTGGAATATCAGTCGATCTTTTCGAGACATGGTGCCACCGTAGAAAGGAATCAGAGTCTTCGATAGGCTAGCCTGTATGGCAACGATCGGGTACGACATGACCAGTTGGTTGATGACTGACATCACCAGCGCGTCTTGCTTCCCTTGGTCCTGATGAGAAGATCTCATCAGGGAGCGAAAGTTGCGACTTTCAACCGTCGCGCGAACGTGTTTGAGGACATTGACTTCTCCCAGCTTCGTATGACGCACGACCAAATCCATTAATTGCATGACACATCCAGAGTCAATAAGTCGATCCAGAGCCGCCGTCAAGACAGGATTCACGAGATGTGATGAGAGTGTGTATTCGGCAGGCTGTTGACGTAAGAATTTGTGTAGTGATTCGACTAGTTCGACCGTATCCTCGCTACAGCTTTCGTCCTCCGCAAATCTTCTTACAAGCCAGCAGAAGCACCTATCGATGTAAGCAGAGACGTGGCTCGATTTGCAGGTTGACAAAAAATCGAGGGCTTGAGAGTAGGCAGGAATAACACCTGTTTGCTGTATTTGGTCAGCGAGTAATTGCCCCACACATGATTCTGCACTAGTTTGTAACAACTGCAGAGCTTGAAAAGCCAACAACCGGGTTTCCCTTCGATCTGGTAAGGCTGAAGCAGAGGTCTGTGGATACACAGGGAATAAGCACGATCCAATGGTGATAATTAATTCATCCAGGCGATGCTTGCCTAACGGTAGGAGAGAGGAGCTGCAGCTCTTGTCTGGTGGTAGGGCCTCAAGGCAGGCAACAAGCAAGCACACAGCTCCATCCCACACCAGTTTCAGCTGATCGATTGGAGTTTTACTAAGCCACGCGACTGCCGCCGATGCAATGTTTTGATCTTTCCGGGTGAAGTAGGAAGTGATTCTGAGTTTGGTGCCATAATCGGGCTGCTCCGGTGAACAGGCTCCTAACACTTCCAAACAGTACGTCGACCAAGGCTGGGGCTTATCAGCAGGGTGCGTAGATGGATCGGGGTATCGTTCAATGATTTCCAAGAGAAGATCGGTGGCCACATTACAATTCCTCATATTAGACAAAGCACATAGAACTTGAATTATTGGATCGACCGATAGCTGGTCCAGAAGGTTGTGTTGTTCATGCGGCGGTAGTCCCGCGGTAAGGTTCACCAACTTCACTATCAAATTGATATGGATATTGTCCAGGAGTCCTGGGTTCATGGAAGAAAATAAAGCCACAAGAAGCTTCGTTTGTTGCGTTGCGCCAATTAAAGGGAACAAATAATCGACACATTGGAATAACTACGCTTGGTCAAAAGAGTTCGGCAATCAAGATGGCCGAACAAGAAACTGAGTCAGCTGTTTTTTCAATGGTTAGTTCAAGCAAAAATGCGATTCTGTCGCATAAGTGGAACATGGTCTAACAGAATTGATCTCAGCCGTGGATGTTTCTTTCTTGCTACTCGACTTGAGGCTGTATGAGGCGGAATCGATGATCAGGTCGGAATAGCGAATGAGCACCTTGATTTTTTCGTGGTTTGGTTTTTCTAGACCGGCACATGACGCACGAAGGATGTCTGAGAAGATGAGAAAGGGGTAGTGAGTCAGCGAACAGTATCACTTTGTATCGTCAAAAGATGGCAAGGAACACCTACCCAACAATAGTTCAAAATCCCTCTTTCCCACCACACTTTGCGAAAAGTGCAACATCTCTTCAAGGAAGCATTCAACTTCAAATGGTCGATCAATGATAGACTTTGAAATAAGGCCAACTAGAACTTTGATGTTCGACGCTTTTGCCTCATAGTCAAGCTGTTCAACGTTGCCAAGACTACCATTAGGCAGTTGATGGCTGGAATCGGTAAAGGTTGACTCTTCCACCTCAACGGCTCGAGTCATGAATTGAATGAATGCCAGCCGATGATTTCTCGATTGGCGGACTGTTTCGCCCAAGCTTGTGGAGGTCGTTATTGAGCTGGGGTTCATGAAAGTTACAGATTTTTTGGAAGGCTTTTCGGCCTTCGTCATGGCACAGAATGATGCATACATCGAATTAAGCGCCGCAACTTGACTAGAGAAGATACTTTCAGTGAGATAAGAGGGCCAGGTGATGGATTTCTGGTACGACGCTTCGGTAAAAGTTAATTTTTGAGTAGCAGATCGTAAAACCTTGATGATAGTGTCCCCAAAGTAATAAGGGTACGTTGACGGAGTCTCAACAGGATTACCAAGGGCCATGCTGAAAATATCACCCAGCTGGGATGAAATGTCGTGCACTATCGTGATTGGTCGGGTTCGATGCGAAGTTGAGAGAAGCATGAACAAGTAAAGATTGAGAAATTTGATGACCAATGATATCAACGCGACTCTACTCGGATTGGTGGACGAAGTACTGGCGCCCTTTGTAATCGCCTTTACTTTAACCAATAAGGCGGATGTTAAAGTCGTGGGTCTGAGATTGCTGCCCGACTGCGGTGAACGTCGGCGCTCCTCGCTAATTTGAAGATACTTTAATGGATGTCGGAGGCACGCACGGAGGCAATCCTCCAAAAAAAAAATTAGCGGCGTCACGCAGTCTCCTATTCTCCTCAATTCCGATAAAGCACTGATCCAAATGCAGAGTTCCTCATATTCTTTGTCGTCTCTCAGATGAGGCACAATTGACTTGCAGATTGACTGTAAAGTTTCTTGCGCGATATCCTTGATCAAGAGTGGTGTGTGGGCACCCAAATCACAGTCTGTGTAGGCGTCCAATGTGGGAAATGACGAAAGCAGTAATAAAACTTTGACCAAGGCGGGAGAGGGTTGGGTCGGATTGGTCAAGGCTGAATGTCCAACGAGGAGTAGAGTGCGCGATTGACAGAGGTACGCTATGGGACTCAGTAACTGATGAATAGCTACCAATGAACCCGACTGTGACTCATTAAACTCTTCATTCAGATTCAATTTGAAGAAGGTAGGTATAAGTTTTGTGTAGTCGAAATTGACATTGCACATCGTTTGGGGTATCAGACCATGATACATTAGTAGGACAGCTAGTGCACAGAAGGATACGATATTACCGCTGGTATCGTTTTCCTGCTGGATTGTTGCAGCCGCATTAGACTGCGATTCATCCATGGAAGCTTCAGGAGGGTCTACAGAAGCACCTGTTTGTTCATTCTCTCGTCGAGATGCTGTTCGTAAAATCGCGATGAGAACCTGTGAGTCGGGTAATGTGGCTTGTAATGACTGTTGAAACGCTAGCAGTAGCTTTGACCAAAGATCTGAGGTTGTTCCTGAATGGTCAAGTGTCGTGGAGTGGACGGCGGCTTTGAGTTGGTAAGAGATATTCCGGGCTTTCTTCAAGCCGGTAAGAAGGAGTACGAGAGAGCTGAATGAGACGAGCGCATCCGAATGTTGTAAAGCTTTGGTGAACCAGGCTCGATTTAGGGGTGTGGGAATACATTGGGCGAGTAAATTCTTGGCAGTGCTTGTCAGATTGTTTACATTATCGGACATAGGAGAGCAAGTTGTAGCCCCTAGTGACAACATGAAGGGCATTGAGGCTACTTTGGTAGCGAACCCAACAGAAGACATCCAAGCTATACTGGTTGATGGCTCGCTTGGAGGAGATGCGGTCCGCCAAAGGGAGAAGCATAATGAAGGAACTGATTCTAATATTTGAAGAGTAAGTCGCCAGCGCCTCATGGACTTTGTAGGTGATAGAAACTTGATTAAGTTTAGCAAGATATGGTACGAGGGCAGTCGAGAATTTGCTTGATGTTGGAAGAGATCGGTTGAGACTGAACTCGCAAGGTAAATGGCAAGTTGAGTGAGGAACCTTTCTACCATATTCGCAACTGTCTCAGCCGAATCAAGCTTGGTGGTTTGGATGTCTTTGACGCTATCATCGCGCTCGAGTAGCTGGACCAACGTGGTAATCGCATTCCGATCAAACATGTCCCACCCTGAATGATGGATGAAGGCGTTGTGATTATGGTTTCCTGCATTACTAGTATGGCGGCTCTTGAGGTTCTCCCATAGGTTTCCAAGTACGAATGCCACGGTTTCATAAGGATCTAGTGATAAACCTTTCAGAACGCCTTCCGCGAGACCTTTCGTCTTCCACAGCTCCTGCTTGGAGGATGAGCGTAATTCGGCGTTGGAGACTACACTGAAGATGAGCCGGAGCATAAGAGTCCGGATGTCCACATTGTGTAGATGACCTTTGAGCTTGGATGATTTTGTGGCGGAACGATTTCCTTTCTGATTTGGTAAAGGGTCTCCTTGGGGGGAAGTCACGGTTTGCCGTGTTTGCAAAAGTCGAGCGACGGTTTTTTGATCCCATCTCAATTCGCTGATGACGATTTTCGCGCATGCACCTTCATTCCAGCAAACGCAAGATATTAGCAGAGTCAGACAGGCCAAAGTAGCCTCGGTCCTCCCGGGAGCAAAGCATCTATGGATAGATTTGGAATGGTTCTGTACGAGGTGCGTGATTATTCTTGAGCCATCAACAGCATGCCGTGTCTCGAAAGGTGAAGTGGGTGATCGTGAGATGAGATAAGATAATGTGTATAGAGAATTGGCAAGTAGATGTATTGAATTGGCCTGGAAAAGGATTTATGCTTCAGCCTAATGAATGGATGCAATCCTACTGGAAGAAAGGGCGAATGTACCTCACGAGCGACATTGAGAACCTGAAAGATCGAATCGGCAGCAGGCTCCAATTGGAGGTAGTCTAGCACGACGGCCGGAATAGGTTTGGTTGAGCAGAGCTGGCGTAGCTGGACCAGAGCTAAATCATGAGGACGATGAAGAGTCAGGTCTACCTCTTGACCAAAAACCAACGATACAGTCGAGTTTAACCCACCTGAGCCAATCTTGGCAGGCTCCTGTGCTTTCAGTCCGGCGATGACCTGTGCCCCTGAGTTGAATGCGTGTGCCATGATATGCGCTTCGTATGTGGCTATTCGACTGTTTCGCTATTTTCGTCTCCTTCGATCCAAATCGACAATAATACGGTAAACCAGGAATCGCAGTAAATGAGGGTATAACCAACTTGGGACGCATACAGCCGGGTGGATATTGCATATTGCATACAAAGAGTTGCATATTGCATATTGCAGATCGCAGCTTGTGGACATGATCGATTTGGAAGATTTCACAAAAGCTTCTCCGAAGCTATTGAGCCATAATTTAACACGTAATCAGGCCATTGTTCCAAACGTTTGAGGTGTTTGCCATGGGAAGACAATAGAAAGCAAGGAGCTTGCGGACTAATGATTGTCAACACTGGGGATAGCAAATATGTCAACCCAAGTTTTGAGATCAGCAGGGAGGTTTTCACTACAGCATAATGTGTCTTTGCCATTCTGTAGTCATTTATCTTGGTCCAAGAACATTTAGGGTTCACCTATTTACATTCTTCACTATGAATATTGGAGGACTTCCCGACAGTCTGCATTGCTTAATCTAGATGGGCTAAATCTAACTTTCAAACTTTATTTGGTAGTGGGAACCTGACTGTCACCAGACAAAGTTTGGGATTTCAAAAGCAAAAGTAATCCACTCAGCCTAACAAAAGCACTGAAGAGACTTTCCTTTGTTTAGTTTGGTCCGCCTCAGCCTTCCATGATGCTGTCAGCAGCAGCAACTGCTGAGACCTGCAGCTGCCGCCCAGCCTATAAAGACTCCACACCAGGGAAGCTAGCCAAATAATTTACCACATGCGGGGTTGGATGCGACCCTTTCCACTCGTCCAGAACTGCCCATAGGGATCATATCCATAAGTTCTGTGTTCATCTTGCTCCTCCTGTAGCTAGAAGGAAGTATCCTTGTGTCAGCCCTTAAGTTAGTCTGAGGGACTAAGCTACAGAGCTAACCCAGAGGAGGCGCGTCCTAGGGACGCGCAACATAGAAGAGTGACAGTTATATGACATAGAGAATGTCACAAGAANCAGCTTACATTATTAGTAGTGTAGTTGTCTATTTCCCCTCCAAGCTCTACTCCCCTCAGAGTAGTTCCACAATGTGACAAGCCCTGATTGTTCAGAGGACAAGTATCTTGAAGAAGGGGATTTTGGAAGCCAATACAGCGACAATGGTTTTGTGATAGGGTACAACCAAAGTGAGGAAAGTGACCATACTGACAAATGGGGTGAAAGAAAAAAAGGATTTCCCGTCCGGAAGCAAGAGAGATGATTCACTTGATAGAGATGTGACAATTGAGGATGATAACACAGGAATTGATCCCAACCTACTTGCAAACATGTAGCAAGAAGAGGAAGTTTGGTGATATTCTTATGGGGGAGATAACTTAAGTTAATTTCTGGCTGAAAATTTCATGTGAATATAGTTGAGTTGTAACCACCCTCTGGTGGGCTTTTTATAAGGGGTTTTTTTGTGCTCTCATGGCCTAAATGTGTGGCTGGATTTTTTTCTTTATTATTTCACCTCATACTCACTTATCCTGTATATCAGGCTCTGTTTGATGATTACTTTGTTGATATAGAGCTTAGGAAAAGCTGAGAAAGCAATTAAATGTGACTTCAATTTCCAACAACAATGGGGTTCTCTTTCTTTTTTTTAGAAGGGGAGGCTGGAAGAAGAATTCTTTTTCTTTCTATCTTACTTTATTTTGGAAATAAAAAAACTCCTATCACATAAAATTGAATGTTGGGGAACGGCATGATCGAGGTTTGGGCTTAACCAGCCAAACAACTTTTTCACTAATAATGAGAATTATTTTATGGATTTGGTATTATCCAGCATCCCAGCTCCGCTGTAATACAAATATCCCCATTTCCATGCCACTCCCCACGACTTAGTCCCAAAGAAAAAAACTGTGTAAACTGTGAATTTTTTTTAACACAAAAAACCCATTGGCAAAGATAAATGAGAATGAGCACAAATAAATATGATTGATGTATGCAGGCTTAACCATGGGAAAACAGTTTTGGTTTAAGACTAGTTGATGTCGCCTTTAGTGTGAGGCTCTTTGCCTTTGTTGTTGGGCACGGCAATGTAGAGCTTGTTGGAGATGCCTCCTTTTTCATACTCTTCCAAAATTGCCTCAGAGGCCAGGGACTTGATCCAATCTTGTAATTCATCCAGGTGAATCTGGTCAGGAATGTTCACCATAATTTTCAATAATATTGGGATAAGATGAGTATTTTGGGTAGATTGAGATTGGGTAAGGAATGGACTAAGGCAGAAGGATGCCCCAAATATATGGGAAATGGACCATTGCACATGCAATGTCCAAGATACCTCAGGGAGGGGCCTGTTTTGGGATAAGGGATATGAAAATATCATAGTTTTTAGAAGGAGTGCGGAATTGGAGACAGGCAGGAACACTGCAAACAAAACCTCACTTAACTGCCTGCAGTTGATATGCAGAAAGTACAAGGAAGCTTCTGTTGTTACTTCAACCTTTCTCCATGAGTGATTTAACCAAGCTTTAATGCACAGTCACTGTGCAGACTGAACAGTGACTGTGCCAAAAAATCTACATATGCAAACAGGTGGAGTTTGTATGACAGCTTGGCTGGTGTCAGCCCTTAAGTTAGTCTGAGGGACTAAGCTACAGAGCTAACCCAGAGGAGGCGCATCCTAGGGAAGCTCAACATAGAAGAGTGACAGTTATATGACATAGAGAATGTCACAAGAATCTGGGAGACATATGGTTCTGAGAGAGGGGGAAGTAGATCCCCCAGAGTTTACTTACTACGCCCACCAACATCGTCAAAGCTAGTTGACCATTGGGGCCTTTAACTCAAACTCAAGATATCCAACTCACAGTCCTCCAACTCTAACCTTCCTGGAAGTTCCGTGAGTTCCTTTTCTTTTTTATTCTCTTCCTCCTTAGTTCAGTCAGAGACCTGTTGAGGTCAAGGCAAAAACTGCCTAGCCCCTCTATTGAGGTGTGGTTATTTCTCCTCCTGAAGCCCAGTAGAGTCGAGCTTAGAGCTAGACAAGAGCTATACATATTCAGGGAGCTCTCATTGATAAGAACCTCCCTGACACCTTGGGACCAGGCAGGCTGACACTGCATATTTTCATATGTAGATGCCTTGTCAAAGTCACTGTGCAGTATGCACAGTGACTGTAAATCAAAGCTTGGTTGAATCACTCTTTCAGAAAGGTTGGAGTAACAAAAGAAGCTTCCTGGGAGTTTCTGCATGTCAACTGCAGGAAGTTGAGCAAATTCTTTTTGCAGTGGAGGGGACAGCCAAGAGTGACAAGAGTTTAAGGCAGCTGAAAATTTTGGATGAGGACTTGGCTACCAATTGAAAAGAAAATGATGACTGAGGATGCCCAGGCTCAATTTGAAAATTTGGTGACTGGACTTGTATGGAGATCCAGGCCAACCAGATGTATTAAACTGTGGCAAAGTGGAGCCAATGTCAAAAATTTGAGGAGGAGTTTTGCTGCTTTGAAAGACCTTGCATGAATACTATTCAATACCAGAAAGGAAGGAGGATATTCAAAGATGATTTATTTCTGAAACTAAAACTGAAATGATAGAGAAAAAGATGAGCAAATGATTCAAGAAAACATGAGTCTTATGAGAAGAACATACCACAAGACAAGAATAAAAAATTAAAAGATATAAGACAGGATATGTCTGAATACAATAAAGTAAGAAGCAGTCTGAAAATGTAGAAGAGAGAAAAAAAATCACAACAAAGGAGAAAGCTTAAGATTCCCAATGATGACCTCATTCCAATTCAGATAGTTCACAATGCAATAAAAAGAGGAAACAAACTGATTGAATTCCCGCCGGTCTTCAACCCCGGCCTTATCTGCATCCTCCATTACCAACTTCTCCAAATTGCCCTCCCTGAAATTCTGACAACACATTCCCTAGTTGATCTCCTACATTTTATTCTTCAAATTCCCCCTCCTTCTCCTTGTCATGCGGACAACCCAACATACTAAAAGGGGATTTGGTTTTTTGAAGCGCAAAGATGGAGTAGGATGTTTCCTCAAAGTTTCTTGAAGATAATAGACTAAATTAGGAGTATGAATAAACTCAATAGGGCAATGGCCATTGGCAAAAAATACATTAGTGCAAAAGCCACAATATTAATTAACAGAGGAAATGGAAGAAATAATGTGAAGAATACAATAGTTATATATTCAAATAAGAGGTACAAGATTAGAAAGAATGAAATAAAAAATGGTCAAATCACTAACAAGATTGATTTCATAATGAGGGACCATGCTTCAAACTCAAGGTCCAAGGATGCCCAATTATAGATTAAGAGGGATTACTACTGTTGGTTTAAAGTGATCTTTGATGAATTATGTCATTCCAAAGATTAAGAGGAGCTGACTTAAGCTAGGCAAGGACTGATGACGGGTTATTTCCAAGCTAGCGAGCCAAGGAGAGAGTCAAAGAATTTCCTGAAAAGGGGTGTTGAAAAATTCTTGGATGTCTTCTGTGAAAGTTGAAGTTCAAAATGTGTGCTTGCATTTGTTTCAAGTAATTTCAATATTTCATTGGTTGGATGGTAACCGTTGTGATATAGGCGAGGCAGTAACTGCGGGTCTCAGCAGTAGCTGCCGCTGATGACATGGTACACGCGGAAAGCTGAGGCGGACCAAAGTAAAC
>LAVV01005110.1:3121-13722 GCA_001263375.1 Puccinia sorghi
TCTTATCATCTAAGGGTGCGGTATTCTTCTTCATTTATTTCTGGCTCTATTCCTCTTCCATCTTCATTGTTTTCTAATATTTTCTTCCCATAGTTCTGGTTTCGGTATTAGCAATAAATCAAGGGTTCTTCACCAGGAATGGTCCCCTGGTGATAGTTGTCACCAGTTAATTCTTGGCCTGGATAGCTAGCTTGCTGGATGGTGATGACCAGTATGAGCACCAAGTGTGTATTGGCCAGGAGAGCACCTAATCCAAAGACCTGAATGGGTTGCCGATCACACAAAGTAAACCCCCAAATTGATAATCAGCACACATTCAGACGGATACAAGACCAATGGGGGGAAATATTGGGGAAGGAACAAGGATAACATGAAAGTGGTGAGAGTACTAAGATAAAAAGTATCTAGCTAAGGATGGCCAAGATTGACTACCAAGAGAGGAAGGAAAAGTAAAATATATAAGAAATAATCAGCCAAGAATGAATAGAGGAAGAAGAAAATAGACAGGATGGGTGATACCCAGAGGTGTCATCAAGGAGCTCATGACAGAGCTGAGAGCAGTGGTGGAGAGGTTGTGGAATGATGAAAAAGTTGCAAATGGAAAGGCAGTCCATTCTTCACAGTGCCTTGAGCTGAATGGGTAACTTGTAATAAATTTTGAGTCACATCAGCTGGCTCAACCACCCAAACTTGTACAGCAGCACACTCCTTTAAGCAGTCAAGAAATGAATGCTCAGATTAATCTAAAAACATAACACTCAGTAAATCACTTAACAACTGAAGTAGAACACAAGCTTAAAGTAGCATGGCAGGAGTAACTGCATGTCAACTAGCAAGCAGATGAGCAAGTTCTTTTTTGTAGTGTTGTGTGTTCCTTATAATGAGCAATGTCACACTCACCACCTCCTCATACATATCTATCCAGAGGAGCTTCTTGAAGCCAAAGATGCAACGGCCGCGACGCGTGTGTTAAGCCCAATAGCAGACAGGGGATTAAAGTGTATACACCACACGATTAGCGGAGATGGATGAGGCATCGCGAAGCTCCGGTGCAAGGAAGTCTCTGCGCCGGGAGGAGAGAGACAAATCCCCTCTCTCTCTTTCTCTCTCTTTCCCTGGCCCTATTCATCGCGCTTGGTACAGTGGCCAAACTCGACACATCACTTCAGAATATGTATATATAAATAAAAATTAAATTCGAGATTTGAGATTATCTTTTTTTTTCCTAGGGATTATTATTGTGTTATACTACTAATAAGAATCAACCTGTTATTCTTGTTGTTGTTGATGATGAAAGTTGGAAGCCGAGGAGCCTCGAGATGTGGTTGATGTTGGCCCGGATGAGGAACTGTTCGTGTCCTAGAACTCGCACCCTCTGGGAACAAAACGCAATGTTAGCATATGGAAATAAGAATGGTCAAAGAATCACCATACCTTCAAGAATTTGTCCAGGTCGATCTTGCTCCCATCCATGCTGTTATTTAGGGCCTTGGAGAGATGGTAGAGAATGTCTTGGATCACCTTATCGTTGATCCCCAGTTCCCATAGTCTGTGCACCGAACAAGTTAACAAAAAAAATGAGAAGAAGAAGAAGAAGAGGAGGAGGAGGAGGAGAAACTCAACTGGTTGTACAGCACGGTGGTAGAACAGACGAGTTCGTCCACGTCGACGATTCTACGATGAAGAGTGAGGTCGTTGAAACGTTTATCGAGTTGATCGATGAGGAGACGGTATCGATCGGCGACGTTAAGACAGACGAGATTGACGGCATCGAGACGTGCGATTTCGTCTCTGATTGCGGGTTCCCCTTTGAGGAGATCCGTTTCGAGTATGTCTAGTTGTTGTTGTTCCTTGTGGAGACTAGTTTTAAGACGGTAGATTTCGTTTTGAAGCTTGTGATGGAGCGTTTGTCGCAAGGATAGTAGTTCTGGGTTGGGTGGTCTCGGTGGCGGTGGTATTAGGTTATTTCTTTCTGTTAGATCGGGGGGGTCGTCATCTAATAGGTTTTGGTTTGGTTGTTGTGTTGAGGATTCGGAGGTTTCTAGTTTTGGGGGTAATGGTGGTGGATATTTTTCTGTTGGTGGTGGTGGTGGTGGTGGTGGTGGTGATGAGGAGTAGGGAGGTGCTTGTTGTTTTGGTTTTGAGTAGAGTGGAGGGTCGTTTGAGAAGATGTCTTGTAGCGATTGGAGTAGTTGAATTAATGAGCAAGCCTGTATGAATGATCAGTTAGTTAATCGTGGGTTTTTCAGCGTATTATGTCATGGTAGATTTACCTCTGGTTTTGATTGCCATAGGTTTAAGTAGTTGACAAGACATTTTCCGTTTGGGTCTACGTTATTACTCGTTTTGATGATCATGTCGTTAGTGGGAGTGAGATAGATGATGGGTGGTTCGAATGGGTAGTTGAAGGGGAACCATATTGCGATGGGCAAGTTGTATCGTAGTGCGCGATATACGACGGGGATGGTACCGGAGAGTGCTAGTAGTAGTGTGGTTCTTCCGTCATCGAAAGTGAAAGACTCGGTCTTTGGAGAGAGGGTTGTGAATTGGTGTAGTGCTACTTGAATGTGGTTGAGTGCGAGTTCTTTGTGTGGATACTGGAAGTAAAGAGAGTGATCGATTAGCCGTAGTTGAGCTTCGGAGTGAACTAGCTAGTGAGCACTGACTGGTAGTAATGCCTGAGTGAGCCATTTCAACATTTTGGTTAATTTTTAAAAAGCCGTCCGGAAAGAGGTGAAGTGTTTTTCTTTTGGTGTGACAGCCGCACTACATTCGACACTCGGTGGTTTGGGGCTGACAAAGTGGCAGCCATGATCCACTTGCGCTACATGGGGCCAGCAGCCAAACTTTCTTTAATCATTACCTCACAAAATACATATTGATTGAACCTTGCACAAAAGTTGTTTTTTATTATGCATTTACATTTCTGCCCATCAGAGTTGGACTGCTGCCTTAATTTTTTTGGCCAAGTAAGCGGGCCAAAAGCTGCGCCATATCGTTTGAGCCAGATGGATGATTGGTCTTGCCTTTCTTTGAGTTGAGACTGACAAACTTGATGGAGGAGGGGGGTGAATCAAGTGAAACACCCTTCATACCCGAATTCTAACCATTCAAATGCAATCAGTAACAAAAATATTCAGTGTGTAGATGAAGCTGGATTCACCAAAGCTTGAGCCCATGCCTGTATCACACCCACTGTCAACGGAATGTATCGGTTGGGATTGCTAGGATCAATATAGACGGGTAAATGCTTGTCGTACTTTAAGTTNTTTTTTCCAGAATAACAATTGCTTAAGCTACAATATCAACACATGTTCTTTGTGAATCATATTTTTTTAGGGAGGAGGGAGGAGGAGGGATTGAGCTGTTTCTTATCAAGACTAATGATTTATTGAATGCTTTTCATATTTTCTTACATTGTCTCTGAGCTGGGTAATGATTCCATCACTCAGTCCTCATCGGCTCATTTGGGCTTGGGTGATGCTCTTTGATTGGAATAGCTTTTAGCTACCAATATTGTTATGATTGAGGATTTCAAGGATTGCTGATTGCTTCTCAGGGCAAATCTTGACAAATTCAAGGTAGTCTTCCATTGTCCTGGTTTCCAACTGCATAGATGAAGATTGGTTGCTTTCTGATTGAGTTGGACTGCTGCCTTCATTTTTTTGGCCAAGTAAGCAGGCCAAAAGCTGCACCATATCGTTTGAGCCAGATGGATGATTGGTCTTGCATTTCTTTGAGTTGAGACTGACAAACTTGATGGAGGAGGGGGGTGAATAAAGTGAAACACCGTTGATACCTGAATTCTAACCATTCAAATGCAATCAGTAACAACAATATTCAGTGTGTAGATGAAGCTGGACTCACCAAAGCTTGAGCCCATACCTGTATCACACCCAACATCAACGGAATGTATCGGTTGGGATCACCAGGATCAATATAGATGGGTAAATGCTTGTCATACTTTAAGTTTGGAAGAGGCTTTTTGTAAAGCTTTTCCATGTATAAATTAACTGGATCTTCAAAGACGTTAAGATCAGGTTCAAATGATTCTTCTCAATTCTTACGTCGTAAGGAGGATGAATGGCGGGCGGCTTCAACAGTGGAGAGATGGTTCTGTACTCCAACTGTGGCAGCTGCTTGCTTCTCAATGGCACCACGGTCCTCCATCTGTAGTTTTAAGCCACAATCAACATTGTCCTTACCCAAGCTAGTTGCCAAATCGATCCATTTGTCAAACAAGGCAACATCGCAGAGAAGATAATTGGCTGCTTTGGTGAATTCAGGCTGGGAAGGAGATTGTAGGAGATACACAGACCAATCAATTGGTGGGGTGCCAGTTTCGATTTCATCCAGGATCAAACGCCCAGCACCAGTCCATCACACTTGGAAGCAACCAATTGTTGGAAATCCGAGAAAGTCATGGTTCCTGGTTTAAAAATGATTTTGAATGCCTTTCGAGACATTATTGATTTTCATACGGATTTTTTGGACTTTTGATTTGGATAAATACAGTCGGAATGTGGTTGAGCAGGTGATTGTTTGTGGTCCCTTCCCAAAAGAAAACAAGTTTGAATAAAGTGAGGAAGAATCATGGGTGGATTGCAAGGAGAGTAAAGACTGTCCCTTCTTGATGTCCTTTTCTGTGTGCTGGCCCTTTGGAATTACCACAACGTTAAGATTGGGTTCAAATGATTCTTCTCGATTCTTACGTCGTAAGGAGGATGAATTGTGGGCGGCTTCAACAGTGGAAAGATGGTTCTGTACTTCAACTGTGGCAGCCGCTTGCTTCTCAATGGCACCACGGTCCTCCATCTGCCACAATCAACATTGTCCTTACCCAAGCTAGTTGCCGAATTGATCCATTTTGCAAACAAGGAAAAAGTGCAGAGAAGATAATTGGCTGCTTTGATGAATTCAGGCCGGGAAGGAAATTGTAGGAGATACACAGACCAATCAATTGGTAGGGTTCCAGTTTAGATTATATCCAGGATCAAATGCCCAGCACTGGTGAATTCACTGTCACACTTGGAAGCAACCAATTGTTGGAAATCCGAGAAATTTGTGGTTCCTGGTTTAAAAATGATTTTGAATGCCTTTCAAGACATTATTGATTTCCATACGGATTTTTTGGACTTTTGCTTTGGATAAAACAGTCAGAATGTGGTTGAGCAGGTGATTGTTTGTGGTACCTTCCCAAAAGAAAACAAGTTTGAATAAAGTGAGGAAGAATCATGGGTGGATTGCAAGGAGAGTAAAGACAAACCTCAACTTGATCGGTAGTTGCTTGAGTATTGTTGTTTCCATCTACGGTACGGCTCAGAGCTTCACAATCATGTTGAACAAGGTCAATCCCCAAAGCTGCCATGGCAGACAGGTTTTCAGGGAGATTAACAGCAATGTATTTTCTTTGTTCGGTAGTGACAAAAAGCTTGCAAGTGCACAGACATTGCGAGTTTAATTGTCATGTCAGAAACCAAAAAAAGAAAGGTAAAAACCAAAATGCGGATGCTGAAAAGCCATACCCCAAGTTTTTAATTTAATTTTCTGTCCAAGGTTAAATCAAAACACAATACCTAAATTACTATGCATCTTTCAACTTTACAGTTGTGACATCTTAACTCAATCGACTTCTTTTGGGGGGAAAAATTCAACCTTTGGAATTCTGGATCCATTAGCTCTGACTCCCTCTGTTGATGGTGTCAATTGTATGAAAAAAAAGGTCCATTGTGTGTGTGACCCAGCCACATATGCTTTGAGGTTTTTCTCTGAATGACAAAGAATGATAATTCTTGGTCGAGCTGGTAGAAAACAAACAAAAAATTTATCTAGGCAAAATACTACAAGATCACATCAAAAAATACAATGTATTGATATCTCTCCAGACAATTTCAAATGACCTTCATCCCAAACTGAATCTTTCACAAAAGGAAATGTGGAAGGTACATCCCAACCAAGATAGCAATCAGCAGGCCTCTTAAATAATGCTTATGGTCTATATTGATTCAGACTGTCTTGGGTTCAAAAGTGAGTCATTTCTGCTCTGTCTTACATTATATTGTTGCTCACTAACCCATGCGTTCAAATGAATCTAGAATCTGTCAGGATGGAGTGAGCCGCACAAGGGGTTGGGCTCCACTGGTTGAATGTACCAATTCAGTTGGATGCGCACAGGCTACTCATTGGTTCACCTTGATTCCAGCCATTCATGTCTTGTTGTCTGGTCTAGTGGCTGGCACTCACCAGTTTGCAAGAAAATGTTAATTGTGGAAACTTCAAATTTTACCTTGAGAAAATGCTTTTAAGATATTTTATATGTCTTGTTGTGATTGAGATAATAGATTTCTAACTGGGGGATGTACAAAAGTGCGGAGGCTGAAGATAATCCCCCAGTTGGGGAAACCCCTGGCAAGTCCCAGAGGGGGNTTAAAGGGGGGATAATGTTATGATCCTGTAACCCCCTCTGGGACTCGCCAGGGGTTTCCCAACTGGGGGATTATCTCCAGTCCCCGCACCTTTGTATATCCCCCAGTTAGCAATCTATATTCTCAACCTTGACCATTACAATGTATCCCTTCCATATACTTGCTTTATCTACTCCCCTATCTCCCTACTTCCTATCTGAATAGAAGCCAAGCAAATATCAAAAAAGGGTCTTTGACATGCAACTCATAAAGATTGCAGGTGCAACCCACTGGGCGATGTGGAGTCTTTATAGGCAAGGCGGAAGCTGCGGTGTGGAACTACTCCTCAGGGGAGATAGAGCTTGGAAGGGAAATAGACAACTACAACTCGTAAAAGTGTAAGCAGAACTACGGGTGCTGATGAGGCTGCCTTCCTGTTCAATTCTTGGAGATTTAAACTAAGAAAATAAAGAAAAAATGTGACTGATTCTTGATAATTCTAGTGTATAATGAGTATTGTTAAGTGCTTTAGTTATGGATTTTTCACTACAGAGGAATTGTTATGGCGGAGAGGAATGGAGATGGGAGAACTCTAATTGTCTCACTTAAAGTAAAGGGGGGATATATTATAAGAGTGTCTCACTCAAATAACCTAACAATAATAATAGAGTGTCTCACTCTAATATTCTAACAATAATAATAGAGTGTCTCACTCTAAAATTCTAATCTCTGGACAATGGTCAAAAAAGCTACACTAACCTGTAGCGTAGCCTGTGTATCAGCTGCGCCAACCTGTAGCATAGCGCATATATCAGCTACACTAACCTGTAGTGTAGCTTCAGCTACGCTAATGCTACATGTTAGCGTAACTACAACTAACAGTAAGCTAACCAAGTAATTGTAGTGAAGGAGAATACTGTTGTGATTACTTGAAGAAACAAATCATTATATAGAAAGAAGATAATTGATAAACATTATGTATATATTGAAAATTTTTTTCTGGAGAGTACAAAATGTAAAGGATGATATAGATGCAAGATAAAAAGAAAATTATTTTTTAGAAGTTTTTTGAGAGAAATCAACGTAATTCTTGAATTTTTTTAGCCTTCTCAAACTTTCCTGTTAATTTAATACCCTGTTTGAGCCACATATGACTAGTCACACACCTCTTCATTGTCTGTGGCTTCAAACTTCCACAACCACTGGAGAAGACATTAGCTGCTGAGGAAAATGTTCGCTCAGCAGCACAAGATGATGCTGAGATGGCTAATTAGTCTTTGGCCAAAGACAACAGGAAAGGAAATGTCTTTGAATGGTCCTATAATGCAGAAATAAAAACAAATCAGTGTCAAAACACTTATAAATTATGAATATAAACAAAATACCTTTGACCATATTAAAAGGCTCTTTTGATCCTTTGAAGCTGGTATTGCTAAGCAGCTCATATATTCATGAAATAGACCTCTAGCTCTCTGCTTTCTGAAGAATTGGTAGGAGCATTTAAAAATTAAAATATATTATTGTTATCAACTTTTGGATTGCCCTTCTCTAATTCTTTGATATCATCCTGGCTCTTCTTTATTTGTGCCTCCTTCTTGTTGAAATCCTTCTCCAGAAGTAATCACATGTTTTTTTCTCTTTCTGGCCAGCAATGAGCTCACAATATGATCCCTATTCATCCACAACATCTTCATATTCCTCCAGAATAGGTTTCAGGTTATTTTAATAGGGGACACATCCAAGAAAAGCATTCTTGAGTTTGGGCGGAGGAGGGGCTTCAATACCAAGTCCTTTCAAGCCAGCATTTACAACCAATTTCATCTTGTGACAAACACACTTAATATGCATGGTATCACAGTCCCAATAAAGCTCTGATCCTTCATGTTCGTAAAGTTTCTGATGCAGTGTTCTGGCCATTGTGTTGTTGTTGGAACCTGAATCAGTTGTCTAGCAAAGCATGTATTTATCACAATTATGTTTTTTTGTAAATAACGTTCAATCAATACTTATCTTTCTTTGAAGGTCATGATTTGCCAATACATTGACTATTGGCTCTGACAAAAAGCTTACTTTTTGGTGCCAGGAAACCAACTTGAGAGAAAGATGTTGAGCAACATAATTCCAATCATTATCAATAAATGAGACTTATGCACCAATGAAACCAAAGTGGTTCCCTTTGTTATACAAATTTCATGGATTAGGGAGAACTTGATATTGGTAGCCTGTTGGAAGAGATTACAATACCAATAAATCACAATAATTTTATTTTGGAAATGAAGTGATTTACATACTTTCAAGAGATTGAGCATTGCCTCTTGTACGTCCAATTATATGACACACCCAGAGGTTGTAGCCCATTTCTGTTTGAACAACTCTGATCCAGGTTCACATTAGTGAAAATCTGCTTGAAGATATGGGTCTTCAATACGGGTCCATGGGATTGCTTGATGTAAAAGCCACAAAGATGGGATGCTATTGGAATTTTTTTTATCAAACCTTTCTGCTTGGTTAGAGATTGAGACTTCTTTTGTATCTGTCTTGGCTTTACTTTAGAGAATTGGCAGGAAGTTTGGCTCCTTCTTCAATGGCTTTTTGAATTTGTGGGCAGCCATCTGATACTCTTCTAGTTTGACAAGAGCCATCCTAATGAGTCCAAAGATTCAACGACTGCTTCCAGATACATGGATTTCCTTCTTGCACCACAAACACTTGTAGGTACTTGGTGGCTTATTATCAGGCTGCCAAACCACAAGTAAATTAGCATTTATCCCTACATAATATGTATAATAAAAATTTGAACATCCCCCTTGCAAGAAATTTGGTTCAGAAAAGAATTTCTTGACATCATCAAACACTGGATCCCTTCTTTGAGGTTGGCATTTGACTTTGGTTTTTTCCTCATCCAAGTCTTGAGCAAGATCAATAACCTGGGATGAGCTAGGGTCCGAGGTTGATTGGGAGGAAGTGAGTTCTTTTTTGAAAGGATTGAGGTGATTTGTGTTTTGTTTTCAGAATCAGAGGGAACATTCTTTCATTTTTTTGGAGGATCATCTTTGATAATATTGACTGGCTGGCCTATTGAAAGTTGTGAATTAGATGGGGGCTGAATCATACCAGGTCTCTTCACTGGTGTTGTTACTTGGGAGGTTTGTCAATTTTTCTCCTCCAATACATCACTGCCATATCCAGCAGGGTTGATTGTGAGTGAGATGATGGATTGCTAACTGGGGAATGTACAAAGGTGCAGAGGCTGAAGATAATCCCCTAGTTGGGGAAACCCCTGGAAAGTCCCAGAGGGGGTTACAAGATCATAACATTTCTCCCTTATCAATTCAATTTCAACTGACTCTTAAGTTTGGGGGATGAGGGTTACAGGAATTTTACATAATTCTGATCCTAAATCGCTTCAATATCACCCATATTCATCTTTTTTTTTCTGTAGGGAGAGCTTCTTGGTCACATTCCAGCACAATACTAAAAATTCAGATCAGGAAATGAACATTAGCACAAACAAGGTCCCAGTTATATACATTTTTTTCAAATAAAGAATATTACTGAGCATGCTTGCTTCCTGGACCTTCACCATATTTTATATCATCAGGTCAACATCCTTCTTGGTTTCTGGGAAATCAGATGGAATTTTGAGTGCCAAAATCATATTCAAGGCTCCCACATCAGTTACCAAAGTGTATTAAAAAATTGACTGTGTGATATTCCAAAGGATGTGTGAGGTGCCCAGGGTTGATCAAAAGTTCAACAAGCTACCTTATGCTAAATAATTTGGGATATGGCTGCATGTACCCAGTTTTCCTTTGACTATCCGATATAACTGAGAGAAGAACTCAAGGTCTGTAATACCAGACTTCTGTATCATTATTTCATATACATTAGATAACCCTTCCAAAATCTTTTACAAAGCAATCATGAGTTTCATCATCATTGTGGTGGGTAGAGTTTGGGTGATTGTTTTAATAAAAATCAGTTTGGAATTCAAAGGATATCTTGAAGATTTGTTTGTGCCAAAATATTTTATGAAGACACCAGTTATTTGGATTTTGGTGAGTTTTTGGAAGTTTAAGTTATTCTTCTCAATTGGGAAGAAAATGGAAGGGTTAATTTATAGATTATTGGAAGTTTCAATTGAATATTTGTATGAATAAATAGAAAGATCTTGGGGGGGGGGCACCTGTTCAAGAA
>LAVV01005110.1:19533-36207 GCA_001263375.1 Puccinia sorghi
CCCCCCCCGTTTACTCCCTGCTCCGTCTCTCCGCCGCATCATCTCCGCCATTACAAAAACTTGCTTCCTCCATCCCTCCACCTATAAAGTCCCCACATCATTTGGTTGAATTTCTGAGACAAGATTCAAGAAGAATTTGAGAAATATGCAAGAAGAGATACATGGGGCTGTGAGGTTGGATAGCTCACAGGCTGTGGCTCAAGGTTGGAATGTGGCTCAAGGTTGTAATGTGTCTCAAGGTTGGAATGTGGCTCAAGGTTGTAATGTGTCTCGAGGTTGGAATGTGGCTCAAGGTTGGAATGGAAAGATAAGGTGGAAGAACCCATACTTTTATTTTTTATGCTAGGCTATTTTTTTTCTTAGACTAGATACAAGAGAACAAGTTGTGCTTATGAAAAATGAATAAGATTAAAAAAGAGGGTCATTAATCCACGGTTAGTGGCCCACATGATGCAATTCCCTTGCCAGTTATTCAGTTCTGGACCTAAGTAGAAAATAAAATTAGAGGGTTTTGAAAAAAAGAGTTAAGAGGATCATTACCTGCTGCTGTATGGAATTTTTCCATCCTTCAGTACCTCCTCTTTGAGAGAAAACCACTTTAGAAATGGAAATACTTAAAAAATCAATTGAAGATTTTATTCCTCCTTCGTGAAACCCCAAGAGGAGATATTTGTAACCTAAATTAGAGCCATCAAGGGTGAGTAAGGCATTCATAAAATTCTTTGGTTTAAGATACTGTTTTGCAATGACATCACAGATGATTTTTTTTGCTAAACTTCTGAATATTTGGCGGTCCAGGGGACATAAGGGGTTGAATTATTGCTTGATATTATATATGTTTGGGGGAAAAGCAGGTACGCAGCCTAGAGGACCAGAAATATTGATTCAGTCTTGGTCAGAGTTTATCAAGTGGGTTGTTGAACTGATTTTGTGAAAAAGAGGACACTGGCTGCTTCAGCGTTGGTTTCTTCAGTGATAGAGATTTCAGAAAGTTAATTTCTCACTTTTCCTGATATGGAAAATGGAGGTTAGCTGCAAAGATTTGATTTTTCAGGAGTTGTATCTCAAAAGAAAAGCAACTGTGATAAACAGGCTAGAAAAAATAGAAAATTTATTATTATTATTATTTCAAGACTCTAACAGTACTAAGACTTGACTATAGCTCTAATGGTCAACCCTGGGTAAAAAAGGACTGGAGGAAGCTGTGCAATCACTGGCCTACACCCAATAAATCAACAATGGGTTCTGGTAAGACTAAGTCTTTTGAAGAAGAAGTTCCCAGTTTTTCTTTTGGGCTTATAGCCAAGGCTATTTAGATGGAAGCCAGTGTGGTATTATTCAATATGGGGAACCCCACCTAACACCAGGACCAATCAATAAGCACCTGATGACAGGTGACATCTGGCTACTGAATTGATTCAATTCAGTAGGCTGATGTCACTTGTCATCTGGTGATCATTGATTGGTCCTGGTGTAGGTGATCATTGATTGGTCCTGGTGTAAGATACAAGAGAGAAGAAGGTGAGCAGCAAGGGTTGATCCAGAAATCAGCCCCACAGAAGAGTGAGATGACTGAATTAAAAGAATACTTACTGGTGAGGGATAATGACAGTGGGTAGTGGGAAGAAGTATCAGTAAAGTTCCTTGGAGTCCAGTTGTGATCTGGTGGTTCTGGTTGATTCTATTCTGAGGTTGAAAATTCTCACTGAGTTCTAGAGTTTCTTGGGGAATCTTGCTGCACCACTTTAAGGGGGTGTCTGAGAGATACCAGACATGTGCAGGTTATTAGCATAATCCTATCCACTCTCTAGTAGGATTTTTTATGCTAATTAGTCAGACAAAGTTTTACGCTTTGCAGTCTGCAGCTTATCCCTGAAACCTAATCTTGAATGTATTTAGTTCTCCAACAGTTTCCTCAGTTGTTTTCCACGTTCATTCAAATTTTGTTTCATCAAAGATCACCTGAAGTCTTTAACCTTGTCTAGGTCCATTTCCATACTTATCTGTCCTTTTCTCACAACTTCTCTTTCTCATCTAGTCTTATATCTTTGGGTCTCTTTAAGTTTGCTTCATCTTGTGTTGTCGCTGCTGCCCATCTTTTGCTTGCTCACACACTCTCAATTCATCAAAGTTGTGAACCAAAGAAATCTATTCATTCAAAGTTTATTTCATCAAAGCTCATCCAAAGTATTCAACCTTGTCTAGGTTTGCTTCATCTTGTGTAGTTGCCGCTATCTTGCTTGCTTGCTCTCACACTCTCAATTCATCAAAGACTATAAAGTATTTTACAGGTGAGTGGGTGTACTATTATGGGAGGACAACATGGTGAAGGAAGGGATGAATCACCTGAGAGATAACAGACATGCGCGGGTGAGCGGGAGTACTATTAAGGAAGGACAAGGTGATAGAGAAAGGGATGAATCACTTATTTGGTGAGGAAGAAAGGAAGCAATCTAATGATAAGTAAGGTTGAAACTCAAATATTCCACCTCTCCACATGCCTTCACTTCTCACATGTCAGGGATGGTGCGCCGTAGGCTGCTTGTAGCGTCACAGTGTGCGGATGGTGACCCAAAAAGTTGCAAAAACTCCAAAAGAAGGAGATTCAAATGAAACAATGTATTTAACTTAATTAAAAATGTGTTGAAGAGAGAAAAAAAAGAAAACTCTCTTCAGAGAGAAAAATTAGAAATTCGGAAGTAAGAAGAAGAATGCACAGCTATTAGCGTGATGACAGTGATGAATAAAAATTATTTCCTCGAGTCCGAGCGAGGAGTGGTAGTTATTTAAATATTTATGTCCAAAGTCAGACACTCATAATTGTGCGGTTTGAGTTGTTGCTTTTTTTGTTGTATTAGTTGTTGTTGATTTGTGTTTTGCCTATTTAACTGATCGACCAGCGTCGGTCGGGCCGGCGAAGCTGCGAAGAGCCAACTACTTTTTTTAAAAAAAAAAAAAAAAAGAAATGACTCAACACTATCAACTCCACTTGGACACGCCAATCTACTCTTCAACCTTCATCAACCCAACCACTATCATCATCGGCGCTGGCGGGGGGACAACCAAGTCGGGCATCACCAACAAAATTACCATCATCAATATCACCACCAAACATGAAAACCAACTCAACCTACAGAAGGGCGACGATGTACCCATGAGCATGCATTACGACCCACTAGTAAGTCTTAGTAGTCATCACTAGCCTGTTCTCAAACGCTAACAAAATCTACTCTAAAGAATAACCTACTCATCTGCGGCATCAACTCAACCGAAACTCCCGAAAAAAATACCCATCTACGCACATTCCTATTGGATAAAAACCAGTCTCAGTCTGTTCATGTCTCTCTCTCCTCTTTTAAAACAAAACTCTAAACTCATTTATTTTTAGATTAAAATTAAAATCAGTCCAAACACTATTAACCTATCAATCCAATGATGACTACCAGGTCAGTTATTTAAAAAATGATGCACAAAGATATACATTAACACACACACAAACACCTCTGTTTTCTTAGCGAATCACTTGCTTATCCCCACAAGCACCCAAACTATTAGCGATCGGTGGTACCAATAATCAACTAGAATTACTCAACTATCCCACCCTCAAACCCGCCTTCAAGACCCTCTGGTGCGAACAACAACTCTATGCCGTCGACTTTCATTCAGACGGATCTCAAGTAATCACTTTCTTTTCTTTTCTTTTAAAAGAAAATATATATATATATATATATTAATCACTCAATACTTTTATCGGATCTAGTCACAGTATTAAACTCTTCTCAACTAAACGAAGGAAGGGTAAATTGACCCATCCCCATCTCATACGGGAAATTGAACGACCCACCACGGAAACAAACTGTACATTCAGAAATGCCATGTACGCCCCCTCCCTTCCCCCTCAAAAAAAAGAAAAAAGAAATACACTTACTTTTTTTTTAATATGTATCAGGTATGGTAGAGGAATGAATTCCTCGATGTTATATACAATCCTGAATCATTTACCCAGTAGGGGATCATCTGTGTGGGGGGGCAAGGATCAACGGAAGGCGCAGTTAATCTCCTGGAAGCTGGGTAGTGGTGATAGGGAGCGGTGCAAGTTGATTAGTAGTAAGCCAGTGACGTGTTTTGATGTGAGTGCCTCTGGGAGACTGGTGGCGTTCTCTAGTAGTGATTTGAGTATTGGGATACTGGATGGTGCTAGCTTGCGGGTGAGTTAGTTAGTATTTATTGTCTTGAGGTTTGTTGTTGATCTGGAATGTTTTTTTCTTTTTTTAGTCGTTGTTGTCGATCCTGCATGCGCATGAGTTCCCGGTGACGAGTCTCAAGTTTTCTCCGGATGACTCGAGGGTAGTGAGTTGTTCTGCAGACATGACGATGCGAGTGATTGAGCTGGATGGGAGTATTCTGGGTTTGTTTTTCTTTTTCTTTTTCTTTTTCTTTTGTTAGTATAGTTTGCTGAAAAGTGTGTGTTTTGATTTCTAGATGGTAGTTGGCATAAGAAATACCTGGTTGTGTTGTGTTGTGTTGCTGTTGTTGTTTTCTTGTTTTTTTCTGTTTTCTTCTTCTTAAAGTAATAATTTAAATGTTGAGATTAATCAGAACTCTCAAGACAACAACAACAACTACTACCATCATGAGCATCCCATCCACTGTCGGGAACTTCCAACGCATCATCACCCCATTCAACACAGACTCAGCACCCATCCAACTCGCAAAGTGGCGGAGCAAAGAAACTGGACTCACTCTAGTATGGGCCGACATCGAAAGTAAGACTCAAGAGTCTCCCACCAAAAAAAAAAAAGTAGAACTGACCAAAAAATAAAACATACAGCTCCTCTCGTCAATGGCTACTTCACCCTCGCAACCGAGATCTTCAACGACTCCGGCGTCCCTCATACACTCGAACACTTGGTCTTCCTCGGCTCAGAACAGTTCCCCTACAAGGGCATCCTCGACAGTCTCGCAAACAGGGCTTTCGCTAGAGGTACTAACGCTTGGACTGACACCACTCACACCGCTTACACTCTCACCACCGCTGGATCGGAGGGGTTCTTGAGATTATTACCTGGTATCTCTATCTCACCCCAATCTAATTAATAATCAACCTCCCCACTTTCAAAACTAACTAACTAATCTCACCCCATCATATATATTACTTACTAGTTTATCTCGATCATGGTCCGTTACATCTTTTCTCTCAAAATTGTTTCCCATCTGATCCTAAAAAACAAAAAAAAAACAAAAAAAATTCTCTTTGAAATAGTCCTCTATCCCACCATCACTTCCGAAGGCTTTACCACCGAGGTATACCACATCAACGGGAAAGGCGAAGATGCCGGAGTGGTTTATAGCGAAATGCAAGGCAGAGAGAACAGTGCCATGGACTTAATGGCCTTGCGGTACCATTCACTTACTCCTTCTTTTTCTTCCTATTAATAAGACAAATTTAGATTAACATCTTTTATTATTTCAACAGCAATCAACGTCTACTTTATCCTCCTACTAGCGCTTACCGGAGTGAGACCGGCGGTTTGATGGAAGCACTAAGAGTCTTAACAGTCGAACAAAGTACTTTTTATTTTTTTCTTGACTCTCCCCAATCATGATGGTGTTAACATTTATGGAAAATAGTTAGAGAATACCATCAGTATTACTACCGTCCACACAACCTACAACTCATCGTCACTGGAAAAATAAAACCAGATCAATTACTCCATGTCCTCAACACTCAGGTCGAACCCATACTCATCAAACATGGTCAAAACCAAATCCCAAAAGGCTGGAAACGCCCCTTCCTGGAAACTCCAAGCAAAGGTGGCGCACGAATTGAGAAAAGTACTACCGTACAGGTCGAGTTCCCCGAAAAGGACGAATCTAGTGGCGAGGTACAAATCTCTTGGGTTGGACCTAACACCAATGTCAGTCGTCTTGATCAATTTCGCAAACTTGCAAGGCTGCTGATAAATACTTTTATTTCTTTTTTTTAGGATTTTCTACTTCAAACCGCTTTAGACGTATTGGGCACCTACCTTGCAGACTCCGCCGTCTCCCCTCTGGCCAAAAAATTTATCGGTCAGTCATTTCCTCACTGTTCTCTTGCCTCATCTCCCAAGTTCACCCTCTTCGTCTTTTATTACCTGCAGAAATCGATTCTCCATCATGCACAGGTCAGACTTGCACACAACATGGCATTTCCTCTCCTGATCGTTTACCACATTGCTTTCTCAATAGACATAACCTTTCACCCGACCGATGCGGAAAAGTCTATCACCACAGTCTACATATCATCTGTGCCATATGAACAACTCTCTACCATTGAAGAATCCTTTAAGAAGGCTTTGGCCGAAGAAGCCGCAACCATGGACATGGACCGTCTCAAGATGGTGATCGAGCGAGCCGCACTGAAAACCTGTAATGCCATGGAAGTCGATGCGCCCGATTGTCTATCCTCTGCCATCATCTCTAACTTTCTCTATGGCTCCGACTCGGACTTGGTCTCGGCCCTCTCAGCCGAACTTGAGCGTTATAAAATTTTGTCTGCTTGGTCTGTCGATCAATGGTCTGAAGTCTTCAAAAAGTCAGCCAAACCTCCTCCCCCTTTGTTCTCACACCTGTGATTCCTTTATTAAACTCTTGATTCTTCAGATGGCTGGTAGACCCACCAAGCACCTGTATCATTGGAAAACCATCCGCCAAGCTATCTGATAAATTAGAGGCAGACACGAAAGCACGGGTAGAGGCTACTCGACAGAAATACGGCTCAGATGGTCTACAGAAACTGGCCGACAAATTGGCCCATGCTCAAGAAGTTAATGATCGCCCCTATCCCGACAAATTCATCGCCGACTTTCCTATCCCCAACTTGGACTCCATCCAATGGATTGACGTCCAAATCGCCAATGGCAATGGAACTTATTCTACCGATCTTCAGTCACACATCGATCAAAATGACAAAGCTACTTTACCCTACTTTGTCCAATTTAACCGTAAGAGCGTCTCATCCCCGCTGACTTGCCATGAAAAACCAATCATCACATGACTCTTTGTAGATATCAAGTCGAAATTTATCACAATCCACGTCAACCTATCGCCACCCGATTTGCCGGCGGACCTGTTCCCCCTCTTACCAGTTTACATTTACTCATTTTTCTCCTTGCCGGTGAAACGGAAAGATGGGAGCCATCTTTCATACAGCGAGGTAGTACATCAATTGGATACACAGACGGTAGAATACGACGTCAACCTAGGCAGTCCCATCACCCAGACCCTCGAGATCTACATGAAAGTTGAAAGGTCCAAGTATGCCACCGCCATCGGCTGGCTCGGCGACTTGCTCTGGAGGAGCGAATTTGATGTCGATAGACTTAGAATTAATAGCACCAAAATCTTGCAAACTATCCCGTCGAGAAAGAGGGAGGGCAGCGATGTCTCGGCTGCACTCTATGACCAATTGAACTTCTCGCCCCATCGTGCTCCCATCACGGCTAATAACCTCTTCAACCAAGAATCTTCCTTGCCCATCGTCTTAGAAAAACTCAAGTCGGAGCCTCAGGCTCTTGTCTCACAAATGGAGCGACTTCGTTCTCATCGTTAGTTTTCTCTGTTCTCTATGCTCATTGTTGCACATTGGTTCTCACTGTCCCTTTTTGTTTCCCCTCCCCTCCCCAACTTAGTGCTTAAGCCTTCGTCCCTACGGATTAGCGTCTCGGGTGATATTATGTCTTTAGAGGAGCCCAAGTCGACATGGCTGAAGCATTTCCAATCATTAGAGGTACACCTCCAGATCCACTTTTGACATGTTTTTTTTTTGTTATCGAGGAAACTAAATTACCTTTTGACAGCCGGCCAACCTTGAGAAGCCGTTGTTGGGGAATGCTGTGCTGACGTCGGACGGCGAAAAGCCGTCGGGGAAGGTGCTGTTGATGTCGATGCCGTCGATCGAGTCGAGCTATGCGTACCATGCGGCGAAAGGTAAGTCTCTCATTAGCAAGGAACACTCATTTCCATCATTAACTTGTAACTTGTGATTTTTCTTTTGAACAGGACCGCAAGGATTTGACCATCCGGATAATCCGGCACTCGTCGTTGCCATCAGCGTGTTGAATGCCATGGAAAGCTTTCTGTGGAAGGCGATCCGTGGGACCGGGTTGGCATACGGGGCCTCGATCGGATCTAACGCTGAAACGGGCCATGTCTATCTCAGCATCTATCGCAGCCCCGATAGCTCTAAGGCCTTCTTTGAGGCCCATCGTGTCATGCAGGATTTGGTGGATAAAAAAGTACCACAGCTTTTTTTTTCTTTCTTCTCTGTTGGTGTGGCTCGTGGAACACTCATACCATCGTTTATCCTGTTCAGTTGAAGTTCGACGACTTGATTCTCGAGTCGGCTAAAAGCAGCTCGGTGTTTAGTGTCGCATCCAAGATCGCCACAGGTCCTGACGCTGTAAGAAACACCTTTTCCCTTTTATGAATAGATGTTTTTTTTTTTAAAAAAAAAAGCCGCTGACTGTTTGTCTTTTGGATGATGATGATTAGGCGTATCGTGTTTATGCGGACGTGGCGTTGAAAGGGATCTCTAAGGATGCGCTTCGGCAGCAATTAGAGCTATCGAAAGTCAGTATTTACAAACAAGAGAAGATGCACAAAACAAAAGTTGACTGAAAATGTTTTTTTTTTTTAGTCTGTGAAGGTGGATGACGTGTTATCGATGATCAAGAAATACTTGTTGCCTATTTTCGACCCGGCCAGCTCGCTCGGCGCGCTGGCGGTCTCTGCGACTAAATCTGAGCTGATCAGAGCGACCTTGGCCGACGCTGGGTACGCCGTCGAGGTGCGTCAGTTGCAGAACTCACAGGCTGTCGAGGGGCTGCTCGACGACGATCATGATAGCCATAGTGATAGTGATGATGGCCTTTCCGCAACGGATCTGGCCTCTCCTCTCGCCAAATCTGGCCCTCCTTAATCTCTCTCTTGTTTATTTTACTGCTTTCTTTTTCGCTTGAGATAGCGAGACGTTCTTTACAAAGAAAATAGATATATACATATGTATATGACTTTTCCTCTCTTTTTTTCTTGAAGGGGAGATGGGGCAAGTGGGGGGGAGGGTGAGAATGAGTCAATGACAAGAGGCGTTGGGTGTGATGATGATGGCCGGGGACAACTGTAAGCTGGTCTCTGCACGAGGGTCCGTCATGCCTTCAGCTCAGCTGGATTTTCCCTCTGAGGCACATAGACTCTTGATCTCTCCCTTTCTCTCTTTGGGTTGAGTTATATTTGAGATGCGAGAGGGAGATAGATATATGTTAGGCGGATTCGTTTCTGTCTTTTTCAATTCCCCAGATGTACTTCTACATAGCTTTATGACAAGTATAGAAAAGTATGGAGGGGCATTAGACAACCTCATTTATGCGTCCATAGTAGCTGGACTCATTTCTGGTCCGTAGAAGTGCGTTGGTTCTCTTGACATTCTTTTTTTTTTTTTGGCTGGAGCATCGGCACTGTAAAAATAATTTCCCCGGTGTAGATAAGTTAGGGTGCGCGGATCTGATCAGCCTCCCGTCTCGCCACTGGTGAAGGCTTTGAGTTCGTTTTCAACGTCCTCACAAAGTCTTATCAGATAGTTCCAAGGCAGGATTCCGTCTTTCTCTCATGAAAAAGTAAATCAGACGGTCAAGCATTGGCTTCTACGTGTCTTGCGAATCGGCTCACGTTTGGTTATCATTGTTTTGACACACCAGCTCGATAGTTTCTCATCAACGTCTTACTCACTATTGTATTGATCTGCTTTTGGAAGGACTTGAAGAAGGCCGAGATTGGGACTCAACAAAGGAACGCAGAATTTACATCGTGCCAGACGATCTCTATGTCCTCGTTTCTCTCAGGAAGTAGAGCCGGCGTTGGCTTTGTGACCAAGCTGAGAAGAACGCGAACGAGTACGAGGAGGATTTACAACAGCCAACTGGCCGGTTCACCAACTTACTCCTTCACTCGGTCCATCAGCTCACACTATTTCTTATCCACCTCAAACGTACTCCGTCCCTTTACATCGCCCCAAGCTCCCGACCAATTGATCGTCCCTATAAAACATGAGAAAAATTTCACATCCCACCTCCTCGAACATAGACCCTATCAGGTGTGTCGAGTTTTTTTTTGGTTTTGGCTCTACTGTTGTGATTTAGGCTGAAAACCACCTTCTCGTTATTATCGTCTTTCTCAGAAAGATTCCTTAGATGCCTGTTTGGATGCACTGAGTCGTGGTGTCAATAGGATTGGAGTTAGCCTACCCACAGGTTCGGTGTCATTTTGGAAAGTAACCTATTGGGGAGTGGTACAGCTTACCTATGATTTATTATCTTACACGCAGGGAGTGGGAAGACGGTAGGTTAATTGAGCTTTTGGTTCGCTCAACTATGGTCAAGTCAAATTGAAAGGTTGATTGGAATCCGCAAGCTCACACTTCTACATAGACAGTATTCTTGAATCTGATCCACGAAATACCGACCAAACGAGTCGGTTCCAATGAAATACCGTGGAGGTCGATGGTCATAGTCAACAGTGTCGAACTCGCCCATCAAACAATACACCAATTGAAAAAATTGTTTCCCAAGACGGTTAGCATTTTGTTATTTCGGGCCTAGTGTAAACCTGGCTTATACTTATTAAACACCAATTATATTGGTACCTCATGTTCCCTTATCAATCTCAGTTGGTCGGCATCGAGCAAGGCGCAAAGCAATCATCAGAGGATGCAGAGTTAGTCGTGGCAACCTATCAAAGTCTACATTCTAAAGAGCGCTACAGAAAATTCGATCCAGCCCACTTCAAATGTATTATAGTTGATGAAGTTGAGTCTGTAGGCCTGATAACATCAGATCATAAAATTAGAATTAAACATCTGCTATTTTCAAACACCAATTTAGGCTCATCATGCGCTCTCGACATCGTACCTGCAAATCCTTTCTTACTTCAATCGACAAGTTGATCATAGAAACAAATCTTTAGCGGCAAATGCAGATAGTTTTACATCTCCACAAGTCCCCATCATTGGGTTTTCTGCAACGTTTTCGAGGCATGATCGGTTGGCCTTATCAGCCGTTTTTGAAGAAATTGTGTACCATTATGAGCTGAGAGACATGATTCAGGCTGGCTGGTAACACTTTTCTCGACTCCTCCGGCTCTTCTGCCTAAGGTGTACTGATTTCGTTTCGTGACGTTTCCCCATCTCGATACATTCGTTAACCAAGGCTTGCCCCCGCTCGATTCACATCTGTCAAAGTGGATATGGATTTTAGTCAGGTCTCGCTCACGAGTGGCAAAGAGCCGGATTATGTTCCGGATCGATTGGCGGAAGTTGTGGACACTGATTCAATCAATGAACTTTTGGTATCTATTTATCTCGAGCGAGCCGGCGAGTTTCAGAATTTTCTTTTTTTTTTGAATTTCCATTATGATAATTTGTGAGAAATTCTAAGTGGTTATCTAATCCAATGGTAAATATTTTAGCTGGGCGCAAGTCGACTTTGATCTTCACTGTGAATATTCTCCACATGTGTCGGTTAGCGAATAAATTCCGGGAGGCTGGAATTGACGCACGAGTGATTTTCAGCGGAACTCCATCCTCGGAGCGTAAGGTACTACTGGATGAGTTTAGATCTTCAAAGTTCCCAGTTTTGGTCAATTGCGGTGAGAGTATATTATGGTCATATCTTGCATGACATCCCAGAGATTGACGTATTGCTTTCCCCGTTTGAATGAAGCCGTCTTGACAGAGGGAGCAGACGTTCCGAACGTCGATTGTGTTATTCTGGCCCGTCCAACCCGTTCACGGACTTTGCTTACCCAAATGATAGGCAGAGGATTAAGGAAGTCTTCTGGGACTGGTAAAACTGATTGTTTGCTAATTGATATCTTTGGAAGTGTCAAACGAGGTGTGATAGTCAATCCTTCATTAGAAGGCCTTGACCCCAGCCTAATCGAAAGTTGTAAGTCAAAGGGGAAACGTCGAGTGCAGAGATGTCCCATTAACACATTGGATTCTTGGGTTGACCAAAGGGCGAGCGGATGAATTAGGGGATGCCAACGATGGGACGGTAGTTGCTGAAAACTCTCTGGAAGAGGATACTCCTGGATTGGTCTCGGTCAACAGTCTCACCTTCACCGATTTTGACTCGCCTTTTGGGAATGAACCGGCGTACAAAAATCCCGGAGACCTCTATCGACTTACGCGGTACAGCTGGGTGGCGTGTGGCGACGGGATATTTGTGCTAGAGCTTCTAGGCCAAGGGCATTTACGAATACAGGCAGAACAAGAAGAGACTGGCAGTACCCGCTTGGTGATATATTTCGTCCGTACGATACAGCGAATAGATGGATCGAACAACGATGCCAGTCGAATCTTTGCCAAGCCTCAGGTAATCGGAACCGCAGAGAGTATTCCGGAGGCGATCAAGACTGCAGATGCGTTCCTAGGACAAGCTACCAAGTCCAAGAAGATTGGCTTATCGTTAAGCATTGTTCGTAGCTTGGAAAGAAGAGCTGCATGGCGTCGCTTACCTGCAAGTGAGCAACAAATTACCATCATCAAGAAGCGTTTGGGTGCGAAACATCTAGAAAACATGAGCCGCCAGGATCTTGAACGTTTAGATAAAGGACAGGCGGCGAATCTATTAACCAGACTGAATCATGGGTTCAAATCTCGTTTAAATCGACTTATTCTTCAAAACAACCGGATCCAAAAAAACCTTCAAAAGAGGGATAAAATCCAGATTAAAGTGGGCAAATTGGTCGATTCTTAGAGCCGGAAAAACAGCTGATCGGATAAATCAGTGCAGATATGGCCCGTGAAAATGGGCTCATAATGCAAGACTAGAGCTCTCAAGCTGTATATATGTAAAGGCGTTTGTTTACAAGAAGAATTTGTTAATTTTTTGTCGCGTTTAATTTCCTTGAGCCCTGAACTTTTTTTTTTTTTGTCCCGATCAACATCTCCTTGCCCGTGGACTTTTTGAAAAGCTTCCGGTAGCGCAATGATGGCTTGGACAATAAAACAGACAGGACAGAGTGAGGCGGTAATGTTTAGCTGGTTGAGAAAAAGACTTTGCCATGCAGAATGTGTGACTGGATTGTGTTGAGGAACTGAAGGATCTCCTATTTGAGATGGTGGTGGGCCATGTCAGCTTCATGCAAGATCAAGGATTGCGATGTCCGCCCAACTTTTTTTTTGGCTTGCGTCACGGGGTCTGGCAGTTGTTTGAGTGCTAATGAGAGATACGATGTAACCAAACGCATGTCATTCCGAGAACCAGCAGAGGCCCCCAGGGCAAAAGCTCTTCGAATGGATCCAGGATGAGGCCACAGACATCCCCGAATGGATTAGGATCTCACTAGATTGGTGCCCTGGCCACTGTGATATTGCAGGCAACGAGTGTGCCGATAGGCTGGCGAAGGATGCGGTCACCGACGCACTACTGCGGGTGGGAAAACGCGTCTTCCATTCCGCGAGCTCATTATAGCTCTCTTTTGAATCAATTAAATTCAGGTCACTGCACTCTGAAGAATTTTCTTTTTCGCATCCACAGGCAGACTCTCTGCCCTACTGTGTGGCAGCAGGGACACTGTCCCCCATCTCATGAATTTCTGTGAGGCTCACAGAAGGCACCGGGTGGTGCTCCGCAGAGAGTTGCGACGACTCAAGGTCCCATTTCATCCGGACCAACTCCACACAACCCTGTGCCTCCCAAAGGCGTCGGAACCCTTGATCCGTTTTCTCAAATCGACAACCCGCTTTCCAGCCGTTTTTGGCTCATGACCTATAGGTTGTGCAGGAGGATTTCTCTGATTTTTGACTACTGGTTTTCCCTGTTCTCCTTGTTTTTCCTCTCCTTCTTTCAATTCTTCAGTTAGTTTGTTTCCTTTAGCCACTTTATTCTCTAGTGTTTTGTTTTTCTTAAATCTTTTCAGGTTATGATGTTTTGTAGATTCATAGTGTGCAATGCCATAGGCCAAATTACACTTAAAAAAAAAAAAACCAAACACAGCGACATTTTACATGCCACATGCAAAAGCTCCAGCGCAACAACTGATGAATCTCGTCTGCGCTGTTTTTACCGATCCAGGCAGAGTGTCTAAGGCCATCTGCACACTATTTCATAGGGCAATCGGGGGGTATTGCCTGGTGATTTTTTTTTGGTGGGTACCCTCATGCTTTCAAGGAATACCCTGGATTGGTCAAGCTGAGGACTCAGACAATTTCAGCGGTGGAACATATTGGGACGAATAATTCCATGAGCTTGATGAAGCGCCCCTGCAGCATTACGCGTCCACCCAGCTCCAACCTGTGACCCGGCGATGAGATCAAGATCCGGGTTTGAAGCAGAAAGAGTCGGACAAGGCCATTCGCGACTCAGAACTGCCTGTAGAGCGATAGTGGGCAATGTTCTTCCGTCAAGTAATCTGCCAAAAGCAGCCGAAATCGTCAAAGGCCGGTACCAGAGCTGCGGCTTCCTACATGTGGATTCAACGGGACGGATATGATAGGATATGATCGGGTGTGCCTTTTGCGGCTCAGTGGCAAAGTGTAGAGTTTATCATGACCAGCGGACGAGAGAGGGGTCATCCCCGTCCGTCCACCCAGTCGTCCCACCAACATGCATTTATTTCTTTCCGGTTGGATTCTAATTTCTACACTTCTCGCCGGGGAAAGACTCACTCCCATTCAAGCGCCCCATAGATAATTTTACATCGTAGCCAGTGGTTATACAACCAGCCCACTCGCCACCCACTGTGCTTCCACTTCCGCATATGGCATTCCCTGCTGGCCAAAGAGATCTTCCATTAGGAAAAACCCCGCAAACTTTGTCGGTGGATATTTGCGGCTCATGATAGCTTTAATCCAGTGGTCACATTCAAGTCTACCTTTCTTTTTTCTTTACTATTCAAGGATAATTCACTCGTCGGACTTTTGCGTACGCAACAACTGGCTTGCTTGCTCAAATGCAATCCTGACAATCTTTTCCTTTCGACCTACCCCTGGGGTCTCATTCCACTTGAGAGCAGATCATTTCACCAGCCTTGAAATCTGACCCACTCACCCTTTCTTCACCACTTCCCTAATATAAATTGAACAATGGTGACTTGTCGCGGGTCCCCTGATATGGCGTTCGCTAAAATCAACATCCTCTCGCACCTTGGATTAAAACCCGGAGATCGGTGCTTCATCAGTGGTCGATCGATCGAACTCAACAACCCGGGCATCCCTACTTTCCAATGCAACCCGGAAGATGCGGAAAGAGTTCCCATGAGTCGAGATCTCATGGCCCCAATCGATCCTAACAGAGTATACGTCGAAGGCCTCGGTATCGTCGTCAAGCGAGAAGAGCTCAAAACCCAAGCCGCTTTGAAAAACGCGCCGATCGTTTGTACGGTCCAACACAATGACTGGGATCAGGCTGTGAGAAATCTACAGAGATCGAACCAAATACTGAACCATCCAGTTTCTCCGAATGACCCTGATAAGTTTGTATCATCTTTTTTTTTTATAGAAACAGGCGGATATCACGTTCAAGGTGCGCTATATCATCTCGCCGACGACGCTGTTGAAAAGCCACGCTTTGATTCAGAAGGGATGCGAGGTGAGCATCGCTGGCTATCTGGTCAACACCCCCTCTAGTCATGAGCCATGGTTGGTCGAGGTAAGTCCAAAAGATACACACTTAAACTTAGTTATGTCATGCGAAGAGAGCCTGATTTTCACTTTTGTTTTTTTTTGTTAACAACTTCTTCAAGACCATTGGCGTCAATGTCCTGAAGAACCCGCCCAGGTGTCGCAAGAAGGAAATCAAAATACCCAAGAATCCGTAAGCTGAATGCGCCGCCTCACTACCAAGCATGCAGTGACAAGTTTGTGAATTCCATTACGGCGATTGCTACGATATCAGAAACCAGCCGGTGAAAAAGAAAGTCGCCGAATCCCTCCCTACACAAACGATTACCTGTCCAGCACAATGTTCTTGCGAGGTCGATAGGGGGGAAGGGAGCAGCTCTGGTGCAACGCCCCATTACAGATTCACTCAAGCCGGTGCATCTGCTCATTTGATCCCGAACTATTCTAGGTCGGATGTCAAGGGGAAGAGCACAGAAAACTCTTGACCGTAGTCCGTTCATCATTGAAAGTAGTAATTGTACTAATGTAATACAGATGATTTGTAAAGGCTGGGTTTTTATTTTCTCCCCATGGCCTGATTCAAATACTGTTTTTGCTCTCAAAGTCGCTGTTACCCGGACTCTTCTTGACTACCACCTCATCTTCAAGGTTATCGTCATCTTCTAGCATATTGTTGTCTTCATCAGTACAGCTTCATCACCGCAAACCAGTATGATGTCACTCAACCCACGGACGGTGCTTGGCCTCCTGGTGGGCTCCTCACTTCTGTCGAACGGCATCCTCGCTGGTTTGGAGGATGCTAAGCACTCCACTAAACTGGATCATTCCAACTTCGACACCCAAATTCAAGTGCCTGAGATCGGTATGCTTAATCTTCATTCTTGCCTTCCACCGGTATCCAAATAAGCTTCACTTATCACACTGCCTCTCTCTCATCACCGAATGGGTTATCCCATTATGCAAATATCTTGACTCCTACTGTCTTCACTAAGGTGTGTTTTCCTCGCAAATAT
>LAVV01005121.1:0-10470 GCA_001263375.1 Puccinia sorghi
AGCGCTAACAGTAGCTTTATGGTAGCGTAGCTTAATAAGCTAACACTACGCTACGCTAGCGCTACATGTAGCGTAGCTGGCCCACCGTTGTGGCTAGGGCTGCTTCTCTGCCCATCAGTCTCTCCATGGCCTGGAAATCTGCCTGGCAATAGTGGCAATTTGCCCTGATTTCTGTGAAGCTGGACCTGTTTCTGACGTCTTTCAACCAATTTTTGTTTTCCTTGAGCCTGAGGTAGTGTCTCTCAAATTGTTCTCTTGGGGGCACTGGGAAAAGATTTATTGGAATCATTTTTATTAGCAGTTTAAACAGTTTTCCCAGAATTTTTGGAATTATCTTTGTGTCAGATGGTATTGATAAGCTTGGAACTCTCCCCTTTGGGTTTCCACTAAGTTTGGAGCTTCTTGCTCTCCCATTGTAACCTCCAGATCTTAATGTTGGCGCCATCTTGGAAGATTGAATACACGAAATCTGAGAATCAGTAATAAAAATTAAGTGATTCACTCTTTGTAAAATTGATTGAATTTTACCAGAGGATTTTTCTGAAATTTCCAAGGAGGACACCCTAGTTTCTTGATGATTTTCCCTGGGGGCCTCAGTTCTTTCCTGAATGATGAGGTCCTGTAAATCTCTAGTGGGGACTGGAGTGGTAAGAGCCACTTTTTGTGGTGTAGTTGTTTAACAACAGAAAAACAAAGAGCTATGAATTTTTGTTTATTCCTATTATTTTAGATATGTCTTTCTTACTTTTGAATGTTTTATGGATTTTTTATTTTATTTTTCAAAAAAAAAAACTACGAAACAGGCTAAAGAAAACAGGAACTGAGGAAGGGCTTGTTGGATTGGGACGGGAAGGTTCTCAATCAATTTGTCTTGGTGATACGTAATGATTGAGGTACTAATCCCCTAGTTTCGTCAAGAAAAAGAGTCTGTACACTTCCTAGAAGTTGGAAGGGGTGTTTTACTGAAGCTCAAACCTGTGCACCACAGAAGCACAAACGGTTTTGAGAAACCAAATGGAAACATTTTTCTCCAAAACTTTAAAAATTTACGTGCGAGATCAAGAAAAACGTCTGACAGACATTTTCACAACATGTGGCAAAAATTGGTTTAAATAATGTTTCTCAGAGGTTCTCCAACCCTTTTGAGAACATTCCAACTTTTATTGCTTGTAAAATGTTGTTATTACGTTTTGGAAGCGAAACTTTAACCGTTACAAAACGTAGGCTGCACAATGCGCGGATTGTTCCCAATAACATTGGGACCAACCACGTTCAGGGAAAAAGTTGTTGAAACGCTTCAACACGTTTTCAAAACTTCTACTTTCACCTGTGGTGTAGAGGATGTCTGTGACGGCCTAACGGCAAGGTTGTTAGCATTTGTAGAAGTGTATATTAAGGATATAAGAGGTCTGCAGATCATTCAAATATCCGGATTTTACAGTTTTCAACTATGTGTTGAACTGTAATTCTGATCAACAGGAATTAGATCTTAATGGTTTAATACCACTGCTTGCTCAAAAAAGGTTTGTCGGAGCTTGTCTGAAAGGTCTTCTGGCTTTCTTGCCGTAGGAATGACAAGGAGTTGAGGCTCACAAAAAAGATTTAGTAGAGTAAATGGGTCCTTGTGGTTCTATTAGTGTACTCAGAATTTTGATAACTCCACTCTAATTAGTCAAGTGTGAGTTTATCCAGTCAAAAAACCTGAAAGATACACGTGAGACAACAAGATATCAGTCAAAAAAAAATTGTAATAAGAATTTTTTTTGTGTTCCTCAAGTGTGAGGATATTTTTGACAAGGAGAATGAGACAAAAGAATTTAAACAAGGTGGGAGAAACCGCTTTTTTTGTGTTTTTATATATATTCTAGACGGAGCAGTCAAGGAACAAGCCTAAAACTTAGGAAACTACAAGTTGTGAGTCAACTCTGGCACGGCAATAAACTTTTCAAGCATAAAGTATTCTACAAGGAAGTGTTGGCACGTAGCATCTTGCTTTTTAAAAGGGAATGCCAAAGATATCAGATTCTAAATCTGTACCGGGGTTACTCTCTATGGTAGTAGAAATGAAACAGTGGAGCGTATCAGAGTCTTCAGAAGCAAGAAGTACCCTGTTTTACGTGTTTTACAAGGTAGTAGTCTCTACTATGTGATATTCTATTTGGTGGGTAGTCCAGTACATGGCGATCCACTGGGCATCAATGTGCTTTCTAAGGTGCTGGGTTATTTGGAAAGTTTCTGGGATGGATGGAGGTGTATTAAGTTCACGTGTGGCAGACATTTACCTTAACAAGCCATAATTGCTGCGTGTAAGAAGAAATGTGTAAACAAATGATGTTAGCACGGATCACGGGTAATATATAGAGGCCAACCCCCAATTGTCAGCCTCTATGCTACTAAACAAGTAAAAGGGTAGCACTTGGTTTTGCTATGAGTGTTGATGTTAGGTTTGGGACAGTTAGTTCTTTAATAATTGGTAAGGTTAATTTAACCAGCTTCAGTAAATATTACTGATCTCTTCTCTACCTGGGAACCAGGGAGGGAAATCCAATAGTTTCTTGGATTCTTCCTGCTGATACAGTCAGGGAACTGGAGAATAATTTTAAGTGAAGACACTTAAAACCAGGGGGTCTTTACAAGTAAGACCAAACAATACTACAACTGGGCCATCAAATCTTCTCTTCCTACAACATCCCCCTTCCTGATTTCCTCATTACAGATTGAAAAAAATCCCTCATCAAGGCTCTAACCACATAATTCCCCAACTCAAAACATCTTCTCTGCACCTGGCACATACAGAAAAAAAATCCTCACCAACAGCACCAAATTTATAAAGGACAAGAAGAAAGAAGTGGAGATGATTCATCAGTGGAACCAATTGATTTGAAAGCCAAACCAAACCAATTTTATGCTTGAATTTGAAAAATTTGCTTCCAAATACAGCCCCAAATTTCAAGAATACACACACTCAACTTGACCAATGGCAGAAAAATATTCCAATGCTTGGACTAAATCAATCCCTCAATTTGGGCACTGCACCACTTCTCAAATGGAATCAGCTCACTCCTTCATCAAAACTTGTTTGCTTAGTACTTACCAATCCTTCACTGCAATCATCAAGATAATCACCAATTCCCTTGGAGCACACAGAATCTCTGCCCAGTAACACCAGCAAAAAATCACTTCTCTCAAATATGTTGGTAAGATCTTCCACAATTTCCATGGCCAAATCACTCACTTTTCTCTTTGAAGGGCCCAAACTAACCTTTTACAAGCCTCCCAACTTCATAGATTAGACACTTTTCACGGTTGCCATTGTGTATGGACAGGGATTCCATGTAAAAATTGTCATGCAGAATTAATTCAGCATGGGGAGAAGTTTAAGCCAGTGGAATTCCATGACCAGTGGCATATTAAGGTGAGTCTTATGCTTTGCTGTATTTTATTTTTATTCTTTTCTCCATTTTTAGGTAGTGGAGACAGGGAGTTGGAGCTCTAATTTTGGGGCCAAAGGAATTGATATGGGATTTGAAGATCCAATTCCTGTGCCAATAAAATTTATCTGGGAACTGTTTTGGAGTTGGAACTCTAATTCTTGAGACGGAAAATTTATTTTGGGGGTGTCAGGAATCCAAAATTGCAGCCTAACCCCTTTTGTTTTCCAAATCAATCACCACAACTCATTTACCATTAAGATAATCTTGCACAGGACCAGATCTCTGCCAATTCAAAATCAATTCAAACGGCAACACTGAAGAGCAAATTTAGAAGATAAGGGACAGGCTACTCAAACTCAACCCATCCCAACAGGCTATTCAACTTTCAGCCATCTCATACCTCCTTGAAGGATTTGGAACTGTCATTGACCTCAAGATTCCAAAAGGAGAAATCAAAGGACGTGGAAGACCCAAAGGCTCCTCAAACAAACCCAAAGGCAAGGGATCCATCAGCTTTTGAAATATTGGACAAGAAAAGGAAGAAGAACAGAAGGAGAAGAAGGAGGCAAAACTAGAAGAAGATAAGAAAGAAGAACAGGGTAAGAAGAAGAAAGCTAAGGTGGAAGAAGAGGCTCCAAAGAATCAATTTTGACCCATTTGAGCTGTCACAACACCAAATGAAAAACTCCCAACTCATTATCCAGACTATATTTCCCACCTCCCTGAAATCTTTCAGGTCTACATCTCCAAAGTTCTAGATGTTGAATCCAATGGACACTTCAGCTTCCAAGTGGTTTCTTATTGCCTGGGTGGCTGTGCGGAACAAATTCTATCAAGACACCATCAATTTTCTGCACTTGATTGAACCAGATCATCTTCTACAACCAATCTCAGAATCCTCAACAAGATGTCTCCATTCAACTTGCTGTTGCCACATTCCNGTAATAAACAATCAAGCTGTATGGCTTATACTGAGATTGTTGGCAAAATTCTCTAGGGGGAATCCAAGTAAGACAAGGCCCTTTTGTATTGAAAAAATTCTTGGAAGCGCTCAAAGGATGCACAGCCTGTTCTCTGTGGAGCTCGGGAGGTTCTCAGGGGTTCCCACAGGCACCCTGAGGCGTAACCAGAGAGCTAGGGAATATCTCAAGGTAGCTTGAGAAAGTTCTGAGGCATTTCAGAATATTGGTTTAATTTCAATACACATTAATTACTTGTAATGATTGAACTTAGCTTATCAAGGTTAAGTTCAATAATAATTTTGGTTTAATTTATATATAAATTAATTATAGATTTATCATTTTGAGTTCAATAATCATGTATCATAGTTTTAATAGTATTTAATTTAATATACAGAGTTAATCATACATTTTTATGCGCTTCCAACACTCCTTGGCTTCTAGTAAAATGTGGGTCTGATGCATTATTAATTATAGAATGCATATTTAAGTTGTTCCACATTCTTTATATGTAATCCAGAGCTGATGGTTAATGGTATAATAATTATTGAATATTTTACACAATTGGACCATGAAATTCTTGCTTGAGTTGGTTGCAGGTATTTTGGGTGGGGTGGCTGGGTTTGTACTGCCAGTAAGATTTTTGAATGGAGGGGAATATGGAGGTAAGGTTTCCAATGAAGAGTTGGTGTAAGATATCATTTTTGAAGTCATATATTCAGAAGTAGGAGGTGAGCTAGTGGCGGAGTTGGATGAAGCAAACCCAAGCAAAGTGACACTACACTGGCCAGAGGGGAGGCAGAAGTAAGAGGAGAGGCAACAAAGGAGTCTGATGAATCAAAGCCAACAAAAGTGACACTACTTGGTGATGATGACAAGAGATTAGACTACACATAACAATGTTCCGCTACAAAATTGTAGTGTTGAGAATCTGGAAGAAGATGGGGACCAGCATCCACCATGGTTTATGTAGCCAAGCTGTACAGATTTCTCAAAGAACACAACTAACCTGGAAGCCCATCACACCACACCTAAACTAAAGGTAAGCCTAAAAAATGGGTTTTTTGATTTTAATTCTTTGATCTGTTTTTGCAGGGAATATAGTGGACCAGGAGGAAGAGAGAGAGGCTGGAGGGATGAAGGAAGATTAATTTGGAGTTTTTGGGTGGGCTGAACCTTCATTTTCTTGGAATCTTTATTCTTCATCTCTAAGGCAACATGTTTAGGCTGGGTGTATTCAAACTGTGAAGGTTTGCAAGGTTCAGTTTTCAGGTTCTCCTTTTTGGGGACAGCTGATGGATGACCAGAAGTGGTTGGAGCTTCTTTGGGTAATTTGATGTCAACTAGAGATGCTGAGCCTTTGAGAAGTCAATCAATCAAGTCCAGATGGACTTCTTGTTCAGATTGATTCATTTTTTCAAGAGAAGTCTTGATCTCCTGTGCTTCATCTTCAGCAGAGTAATTCAGATTCAGATCCTAAAAAAAAATAAAATGATAAGAAAGCTGGAGTTTTGAAAGATGAAGAAATAAAAAATGAGAAACATACCCTCAAGTGCCACTGGGGGTGAAATTCCTCCAGTTCTACTTGCTAATTACCTGTGTCAACCGACTTCTTGATTCAATGTTCGCATGGGATTCCTGTGTGTTTCTGTTGAGCTTGATGGCATCTTCCAGGTTCTTCATGGGTCAGAGATCTATATTGAGACTGGCCACCACAGCGGCCTTATGAGATTGTGTTGAAGGTGTTTATAAAATATAGAAGCCTCAAAAACAAAATAAACTGTTAGAGTTACTAGATAACACCATTGTAAGCTTAACCCATCCCAAGCCTAATCCTGTTTGTGTAATCAGAGTTGTGTGATTTGCAGTGCTATTAACCCTAATTTGTGCTGCGCAATCGTGTACTCATCGGTCTGATCATCCCGTGGCCGTGCCGGTCTCTTCCCTCAATCGGGTTGATTAAGTCTGTACCGAGTTCAGGCCCGAGCTAGCTGTGGTGACTTGTTTTTCTGATCGTTAGATTCAGCTGCACCTTATTAAAACCAACGCGAACCGCACAGGCACAGTACGAGGACTTGGAGGCTTGCGGATCGGCGATACATTGAATTAAGGTTAAACACCGATGGTATTACAAGACAAATACAAGCGAGCGAATTCGAGTCGATACCGGGCGAAGCACGGTGGGATAGAGTCGAACCGGCAGCTGAAAGCGAAGGCCGCCGTCGCGTCCTCCTCCTCCTCCTCTGCCAGCCAGTCCCACCACTTTCCCCCGCTGCTTCCCTCCCATCCTGCTCCTCTCCCAACCCCCTCTTCTATCGCCAATGATCTGCCGTCATCCGTCGATTCTAATCATCTCTTTCTCCCCCCCACCTCCGACTCCTCCGACTTCACCCGCCGCGTCTTGGCCAGCAATGCCGACCGCTATCTCGAACCTGAACCCGACCCTAATGTTGATGAAGGTCAGCAGCCCCTTTTTCAGTTTTTTTTTTTTTTTTTTTTTTTTTTTTTTTTTTTTTTGGAAAGACTAAATATATTTTTGCTTTAAAAAATAATAATTCTGTTGTAAAAGAGACGGAGGCGGAGATAGACCTTGGAGAGTTTGTGAAGAAACAGATGCGCAAGATAGCGGAGGAAGACGCGAGCGGGGGAACAAGCAAGCAAGAAGAAGATGTGGACAGGAGTTTCGATAAGTTATTCGAGCACAGTCGGCAGGGTGGACGTGGGGAGAAAGGAGAGGAGCGACTGGAGGTGAGTCGGAGAGGGAAGCCTGCGAAGGTGGTGATTTCAGACCCGTCGTGTTTGGGCTTGGATGAGTTGGATGAGCAGCGCAAGAAGGCCGACGCAACTCGCGGTCCGTCAGCTTCTTAATCAAAACTTGCGTCCTTCCTTCACACTCACACCCTCCAAATTCATCTCTCTCTCATCATTTGCTTAGACCTCATCGCCCGCTTCAGCGCCACTCAACTTCCCCCTAACAACCACCGTCCACTCAATCATCTCTCCCGTCTCACTCCAGCCTCCACCAAGCCTACCTCTGCTAACACTAACAACACCCCATCCTCCAATCAGCTCAAAGAAATCATCATTCCTCGTCAGTCTTACCCTCCCACGTGACATTGCTAGCTCCACAAAAATACCGACCAATTCTCTTCAAACATTGCTTTCCCCCCCCCCTTTGACTTCCTGTGACAGTCGATGATCAAGATTTCTTGGATCAAGTCTTGGACGACGCTTCTGGAACTTACGGCAAACTCAAACGCACTTGATATCCTGTCTCCAGCCTCTCTCTTGACTTGTCCAACTCTCCAAACGAAAAGTAGTTTGGGGCAATCCATTAATCTTGTTCCGGCGCGCTAGTTCTGCTTTTTGGAAACCGATCCACTGACTTGTCATCACCATCGCAGCGACTCCTTTCATCATCTGACTAAAGGTTTCTTCCCTCCGTAAAAATCTGACATCCGTACTTCATCCTGATTATTTAAATATGATGAAAAAGACAGAAAACGACTCTCAATCCAATCTTGCGTAACTTGATAGTACCAATCTGAACAGAACAACTCGGACTGTTATCCACAAATAGTAAAAACTCATATCTATCAACTAAAAGCAAATGTCCTACAACTGACTGAGCATCACGGTTACTTGAAAAATGATTTGCAATCTTCCACGTCGTCAGTACTGCCTAGAAATATCGGGATCCTCTGATGAATGTCTGTGGGAATGACATCCAAGACTCGCTCGGTACCGGTGGTCGCGGTCCCGCCAGCCTGATTACAGTCAGAATCGGTTCCCGTTATGTGAGTAATATCAAGATAAAAATTGGCAAGAGGGTGTAATCCACTTACCTGCTCGATCAAGAAAGCCATGGGGAAACCTTCATAGAGAATCCTCAACTTGCCACTTGTTGATTTTTTATCAGCCGGATAACTTAAAATGTCAAAAAGAAACCCTAAATGAGTAACAAGTTACAAAGCAAGCAGATCGATTGTCCATAGTTGGAAATAAGACCCACCCAAAGATTCCTCCATACAAGAGGGTTCGATGCACATCAGCAACCATACTACCAATGTACCTGGATGAATAGGGCTTCCCGTTGGATGGGAACTTGATACTTTCCAGATATTTGACCACTGGTTCGTGAAAGAACATCGTGTTGCCTTCGTTGAACGAGTAGATTTTCCCTCGTTTTGGGACCTTAATATCCGGATGAGTCAAGATGAATTCACCAATTCCCTGAGAGATCACATTGGATAATTGTTTCAGCCCAGGTTCACCACTGATTTATTCTTTTTCAAAAAAAGGAAGCTGGCTTACATTATCGAGAGTGTATCCATTGACCCCTTGACCGGTTGAAATGACCAAATTGGCACTTGAACCGTACATGCAATAACCGGCAGCGACCATTTCCTTGCCTGGTTTGAGGACATGCTTCAACTGGGCCTCTTCTCCCTCCGGCTAAATGCGCCCAAACAGTTCAAACATTGATTGAGATTTTGAATCTAGTGGATCTTGGAGGCGGGGCAAAGCTTACAACTCGATAAATTCCAAAGATCGTTCCGATGTTGACACCCGCATCGATATTCGAGCTGCCGTCGAGAGGATCAAAAACGACGCAATATTTCCCCTTTTGTCTTGGATCCTCCACGATAATGAGCTCCTCCTACCATCCCAATCTCAAGTTGGTAAAATTGGAAAACTTCGAGGGTTTTTTTGTTTTGTTTTGTTTTATGTTTTCGTAGATGGCTTACGTTCTCCTCTGAAACCATTAGGGCCACCTTTCCGCAGGCTCGGAGGGAGTTGACCATTATGTCGTTGGAAAGCACGTCCAGTTTCTTCTGCTCTTCTCCTTGCACATTTGTGACTCCAGCAGCGCCGATGCTGTAAAAACAAAAACCACACAGGTTGCTTGTCAGTACGATTCTTCTCCTTATCTTTAAACTTGTGGGAAAACTCAAACCGACAGATTGAGAAGACGGGCCCTGCGAACATTAGTGGCGATGAACTTGCAGGTTGTTTGGATGGCAGTGAGCAAGATGGTGAGATCACCGCTGGCCTGGGGAGTCCTGGCTTGGGAATTGAGCACATGGCGGGTGCTTTCATCGTGATCAAAACCAAGGTGGTGGTAAACAGGAAGTTGAGGGTGAGCAAGCAGCTCCGGGACGGATATAGGGAAGAAGGACTTACAGGGTGATGATCTCAGTGCTCATTTCGTCCGGCATGCTGTCACAATATGTTTCGCTCTTTCCGTGATGAGAATATTTTCGTCTTTTTCCATTCGACGTGAGCGGAATCTCCAGTGGATTTGCTGTTGACCGGTCTGACGTCATCGACTCGATCTCCCATCGGATATTCCACCGGATTTTTAAGAACCCAATCTCCGCGGTGACGCACTAGAAGACTTCCTGCTGGTCCATAATTTTAGACGGCCTAATTCTAAATTCTAAACCTTCTGGGTGATGGGAACGCAACTGTCATCATCAATATATATATTTCTGCGGAAGCGAGCTAGCGCTGACGTGGGAGAGGGCAGAAGTGATGATAGATTTTTTTTAGTGTTATTTCGCCGTAGCATTGCACACTATGAATATATAAGTATCGCCCTACATACAAATGTAAAGTCTAAAAATCAGGCTGAAGAAAAACAACAGAGACCAAAAAAAAAAGGAGGGGTACGCGTAACTCAAACAAGCTCAAATAGAGAAAAGCAGAGGGAGCGAGACAGAAAGAAACAAAGAAAAGAGGAAAAGTAACGGGCTTAAAGCGTGAAAGACATCCTTGATATTTCAAAGAAAAGGGAAGCGGCCCAATTCCCTAAGGAAGGTTGCCACCAAGTAGTGAGCTTTTGGATTCATGAGGAGTGAGTGTGGGTTATTCCAACCAAATTTGATTTTCTTCTTGTTTGCCTGTTTGCGCAGTGTCTGCCTAGCAGTCTTGTACGCAGGGCAGAAGTTGAATAAATGTGCCAAAGTTTCTTTTCCCGGGCAGTGGGGGAAGCACGGAGTGGAGCCTTTATAGGCGAGGCGGTAGCTGCGGGCCTCAGCAGTAGCTGCTGCTGATGACATGGTACACACGGAAAG
>LAVV01005132.1:22523-34164 GCA_001263375.1 Puccinia sorghi
AGATGGACCCTCACGGACCCCAAGTGACCGGCCATACCGGTCATGAGCCTTTGCCCCTTGTCAGGTTCTACCCTCCCCGCCCAGATTCAGCTGCTTCCGTCCCAGCAAGCATCATCCATTGCCAATCCTTCCGATTACTTGTACCATCTACCATCCCTAGACATGGTTTTCGTGAAGTATTCCTCCGACATCAAAGCAATCTGCGTGCGCTGGCTATTGGAAGGAAAAACTGTCGACTCAATCAATTCTGCGCTTGGATGCACCATCCATCCCCGCTCCTGCGCCCGATGGAAGATGCTTTACTTGAAGACCTGTAATGTGGTGCGGGACCCTGCCACTTACGACCCGTGTGGCCGGCCGCCCAAGCTCGAGAGAGAGGAACTTGATTTTGTTTTAAGCATACTCGAATCAGACCCCACCCTATACCTGGATGAAGTCCAAAAATTGCTGGAAGACGCAACTGGGGAGAAAGTAGCCCGGAGTACCATTCACTCCACTATTGTCAAGCGACTGGGACAGACTCGCAAGACTGTTCACACGGTACACCCAGCGCAGTGCCCAATCAAGCGAGCGCAATTCACCATTGATATATCTTCCTTCCCGGCCAACTTTCTAGTATTCACAGGTGAGTTAGTTCATCATGGTCATCAAATGGTGTTGCCAGGTACACGTAGCTTGGACTGACTGGATGGCTTTTTATGGACAACAGACAAAAGTGCCGTTTGTGTCAAATCTCAGAGGCGGCGAATGGGGTGGGCGCCTAAGGGCAAACGAACTCATTGTGTCCCTTTCAAGCAATCAAACATCAAGTATAGCCTCCTACCCGCTATATCGCTTGGTGGGACGGTAGGAATGCTGCTACAGGAGGGGTCAATCAATCGAGCTGATTTTGAGTATTTCTTAAATGAAATTTTGGTAAGTGTAATTGTATTGCTACTTCAACCAAGAGAAAAGAGTATCTAACCCCATCCTCAGCTGGCAAATATGTCCCCATTTCCAGGCCCCAACAGCGTGTTGGTCATGGACAATGCCAAAATACACCATGCCGGCGCTGTGGCTGATATCTGTGAGCGCCATTGCATCCTACCAATGTATCTGCCACCTTACTCACCGGATTTCAACCCAATAGAGAAAGCTTTTGTGATTTTCAAGCAACAATTGCGGCGGGCACAACCCCTTATGGGCCCAAGATTGGATGCCAAAATCATCCATTGCACCTTCTTGCAAGTTGCCAAGCCTCAACTGATCTCCTCACTCTTCACAAGCTGTGGCTACCATGCCTCATAAGAAGTTTTACGCAAAATCATATCATGCACTGTAATACAAATAAAAATGGGAAATTCTTGAGCAGGCTGTTGACAGACCACATTTTTCCAATTTGTTGATTGTTTGATTGTTTGATTTTTGATTTTTTATCTTTTTTTTCAAAAGTTTTCCTCCAATCTGATTGTCTGTGAACATAGCCAAGAATGTGAACCCGCTGGAGTGCGCAAAAACATTTTTGACGCACTACGCAATTCCTCCTTTGATCACAAGTTTCAAATCAGTGACAGGGCCCATGGCCTTGGTTGCCAACAATGCTTGGTGAAGGCAGTCGCTCAGTCCATCATCTTGAGATACTTGGTGTTTTGGGAGGGAGTTACCAAAGGACCCATACAACATAAGCTGGTCTCTCCGATCCATGGACTCTCGAGCTAGGTGGTAAGTAATTGGCTACCGCTTGTTTTTATTCCTCCCACGTAGCAGGTAGCCACCTTGTCTAAGTAGGTATTGGCTCCAGTGGCACTACTTGATAGAGGCGGGGCCTAGGTCAGCATAAAGTTGGGGTTATTTGTGAAGAACACAATCCTGATTATGAGTTGATTCACCATCACATCTGACATCTTTGGAGGCATGAGAGCCTCCCGAGTGTTGATCATGTGGTATGTAGGAAGGAAAATGGCTCTTCTAGTCAAGTGGGAGCATTTAAATGCCCTTTTGGGGGAATGTCTCATCCAAGAACCATTCATACGGTTCTCTCGTGCACTTTCATTTCAATCAACAGAGCTTAATTTCATGAGACGTGTATGTGGCTAGATTTTGGATCGAGTATCTAGAGACAATAAGCTATCATCATAACGAGCATTGAGACCTTTTGTATAGTGAGAGGCATCACCAAAACAAATTAACAACCAGGCCAAGGGGAGAGCCCCATTGAGTTTAATTGAAATATATATGTTCTTTACAAGTCTCCGAAAGATGGGTCCTCAGGGGTGGTTTTGAGGACATGCTCAAACAATGGAACCCCATCAATGAGCAGACGTGCAGGGCCAGGTGCAAAGCCCATGCCCAAGAGCTCAACCATGGTCGATCGCTTGAAAAATGTCCAATGGTGGATGCGGTGGTACTCGATTAGAATGCGAGTGTGGTGGTCGTCGAAGGGGATCATTGAATATCCGAGGAAGCCAGTCATGGTGCCTTGCATCTCCACGCGAGTCCTGGTCATGGGTGTGTTGTCGTTGTTGAAGTGCGCGAACTGGGAAGGAATATTGTTTACCTGGGAGCCACCAGATTCAGATGGGCGATGGCGCTTATCGGGTCTGGAGTTGGACGAATCGGAAGCAGCTGGTATAGAAGATGTTGAATTGCCGGAGTTGACATATTCAGAGGCAGAAGAATCAGGAGGAGTGAAAGTGACATGGGAGATGGTGCCGGGGACAGGAAGCCATTCAAAATCTTGAGTCTTGGGCGGATGAGTCTTGTCTACTCCTGGCTCCCCAACAATCATTGCTTTGGCCCAGGCTGTAAGTTGTTCATGACCCACTCGAATATACTGGGCAGGATTGTTGGGGTTGACAAAAGTCAACCCCTCAGAAGATCCCTCAGAGTTCTTCACACAAGTGTGATAGAGCTCTGCCACAACTTGCTGTAACATTGTGGCATCTTCTGCGCGGGGCTGTACAAAGATAGCATGTCTTATTAGTTTTTTTTAACATCCTCATTAGGTGGGAAATCAACTTACATTGGCCTGTTTTCTGATTTGCGATCTTCTAGCCAAAGCTTGCTCTTCCTCAGTCCCAAACTCCAAATTCAATAGATTATTGACCTCGGAAGCCTGGAAGCACAGGTTGGACATTGGTCAGTATTTAGAAAGACTAGAACCCAGATAAATTGGTAACAAACTTACTGATTGGAGGATTTTTTCATTAGTAGAAGGATTATCCATTGTAATCTCAATGGTTACTTCGCTCGGACGTGATTTGAATGCCTCTTGCGCAAAACTAGCAAACTGGGTCTCGTAGAGGATTTCGGTCCGCGTCTTCTTTGGGAAGAGGCGATTGTTGATGATGTAACCAATCCACTTGAGGACATTTTTGGACTCGAGTTGTTCAAGTAAATCCATGAGTTTTGGGCGGGTGCAGAGATGACACATCACCTGGCGCTTGAAATCTGACCAGGCCCATTTTTGGATATCTATATTCATCGGATCGATCAGACCAAATGGGACCACCCGTACGTATCTTTTTGAGTGGCCTTCAAATCGCTTTTCCACAAAGACTGAGTACTTGATGGTTACCAAGACCTTTCTCTTTTCTTTTAGAATTAAAGCCTCGGGGTCGTTGCTGTCCTCCTCATTGGGAGTAAATTCTTTGATGCCTGGGCTAGGAGACATTTTGCTGGTGGGGCGGNTTTTTGGTAGATGCAATATGAATTTGGGTAGATACAATCCCAGTTTTGTCTGATGTAATATCAGATTTTTTTATCAGATTTAATGTCAGATGTGATAATCTGATACAATCATGTTGGTAGTGTCAGATTTTTTTATCAGATTTAATGTCAGATGTGATAATCTGATACAATCATGTTGGTAGTGAAATTGCACCTGCTCTCAAATCCTACAGGACATTCGGATATCCCGAAACAGTTGTCTGGTCTTGACAATGTAAGTCAGCGGTCCGTCGAGACCGTCTGGTGTCGTCGTGGGGTCGTCCGGTACTTACGTCATCCTCTGCCCTCTTCTCTTGACCGTTCTCCACTCTTCTTTTACTGTGTCAGCATCAACCGAAATCAATGTCTTCCTCATCGTCTGCTTCCATCCAGGCCGGCCTCCTCCCCCCATTCGAGTTGCGCAGGTTGATTCGCCCTGTCTTCGCCCCAGACCCTAGTCCAGCCGATGCTGCTTCACTGCCACCACCCCAGCCGGGTCCATCGAAAAACCCAGTGATACGCTCGGTCGATGGCCATGGTCAATTGCTCTGGGTCGGATCGAACGATGGACGAGTGAGAGGATTGGATATAAAGGCGCATTCGTCTCCACGAAGGACGGCTCACAATCGTGTCGCATCAGATACTGTCCCCGTCTCCGACTCCTCCGAACCCCAACCGCGGCCTGCCTCACTCTCAGGAAGACTGTCCAAGCCTTCCAGTCCCAGGCCACCAGATGGCACCTTGACCGGAATCGAGGATATGATCGATACAAGTTGCTTTCAGGACTGTCAAGTTTTTCCTGCTACGGACAAGTCAAAACCCAAGCCAGTCGAAAAGCTCATCCTGGTGCCAATGGTAGGCTTGGCTATCATTTTATCAGGTCAGGGCGCTGTGCTCTTCATACATCAAACCACCTCTATCTTACAAATCCTCTTTTTTTTTTAAAAAAAACTTTTTCTTCAGAGGGAACCGTCACCTTTCATTCGATCACCGATCTTCAGCCGTGCCCCTCGTCGTCGTTTCCGTTCATCAGGGGAGTTTCAGCTGTAACCCTGGACGAACATACGTACAATCAGGATAATCTCCAATCATCCAATCAACCTGACGATGTGCTCATGTGCGTGATCAAAAAGAAAAGCATATTTCTTTATCTCTTGAATATGAATGGCGCCCAGCAAGTACACGAAGTAGCTTTTGCGTCGGCAACTTTCCAGTGTCTCCTGCGTGGATCGACTTTGCTCCTTTCCGATATTGAACAGTATTATCTTATATCATTACAAGACCAGCCTCCAGAAGTCATGCCGCTCTTACCTGTTTCTCAATCCTCAGTGTCGGTACATGATGAACCCGCCGCCGCATCCTCTCAGGCCACCCGCCATCGCCCTTCGATGGCAGCTATTCCAGATTCGCAGGAGTTCTTACTTGCCTCACACACCGGCTCAACCTGTCTAGGTGTTTTTGTCTCTTCATCGGGTGATCCCTCCAGGGGCACGCTGGAGTGGCCCTCAAACCCGAGGAGCATATCGGTGGATGCGAACCATGTGCTGGCTCTGCTTTTCAACGGTACGATTGAAGTGCATTTACTAGCAACCCAAGAGCTCGTTCATGTAATTTCACTTCCCGAAGGTCTGGATCCTCGATCGCTCGCCTCTGCCAAATTTGGGATTTCTCTTCCCGGTGAAACATATACTTCCCAACTCAACACTGTACCATTTCCCCTCGCAACTGGTCTGTCGCCCAGCTCCCCACAAACTCCTCTCAAAGCTCACTGTCCAACGCGTGAATCTTGCCTACCAGCCGGGACTCACTCTCGTATATTGCTGGTAGGACGTGACTCGCTATACGCCTTGGCCACTCGCACCTTTTTGGCCGATGTAGAGACTCTCATCAGGCGAAACAGATGGGATGATGCCCTCGGCCTGGCTAGTCGGTCAAACGATGCACTCCATCGGGGCACATCTTCTACACCTTCACCCGCACGACGAAATCAGCTAGATAATTCCGCACAGCTGACTCAAGTGCATTACATTTACCAAAAGATCTCGTTACACTATCTGTTTGAAACTCGATTTGATGAGGCCGGTAACCTGTGGTTCCAAGGACGAGGAGACCCACGAATCTTGCTCAGATTATTTCCTCGATTGGTCGCCAATAACCTTTGCCAAACAGATACTGTAAGGATTTTTAGCGGGCTGGAAGAGATGGCGCGGGAGGTTATAAGTGCAAACGAATTGAGTAAGTGTGCTGAGACCAACTTTCGTCCGCACAATCTTTCCAGCGTCATGGGACTGCAATCCACGCCTGTTGCCCTGCCGCCGGGTCTGATTTCTCTACCTCTCATGTACTCCTCTGCTTGGAATCTTGAATTTGATTGAGGATTAACATGGGCCCTGACCCAAAGTTACGATGAATTTAGTACGGAATTATTCGCCGCACATCAAGCCTGATGTGGACACAGCCCTTCCGACGGTGGATTTGAAAGCCCAGTTGCACGATAAGGCGCAGCAGGTCTTGATCAGATACTTATGGCGGTGGAGGAGAGATAGACTTGTGAAAGGAGGGGCGTCGGATTCAAATCGGCATCTGGATTCGGTTTGTTTCAATCCTTTCGACCCGCTTCCTCTCAACCCGTCTTGTCTCTCGGCTCATCTTTTGTGTTGCTTTCACTGTCTCCAGGTCGTGGATACTGCCCTGGTTCAGCTCTTGTGCGAGCGCCGTGAGGTCGATGCTGAAGCTTTTTCAAATCTTAAGCAGATCCTCGAGCGCCCTAACTCTTGTGTCTTTACTGAAATCGAACCCATCCTACTCGAAAGTAAATGTTTTTGTATCCTCGCTGAAATGTACTTCAAACGTAACAACGTTCCTCAGGCTTTCGACATCTGGGCCAAGTGAGTTTTTTTTTGCAAATTAGCTATTGGAACACAAATACATACATCATAATTTTTAAAAAAATAACATGGAGTATTGCGACGTGGGACCTTACGTCTTTCTACACTTCCTTCTCACCACAACAGGTTATTTGACGGGGTATATTCGGATGAAGATTTTCGCTATGATTTAAACCGCATGGCTTCTATCCTGCTGCAATACGATGAAGTAGATCTCATCCTGAAATATGGGACATGGATGGCACCTCTCAACCGCAAATTAGCGGTCAAAATTTTGGTTGAAGCTAAAGTGGCCAGTAGTTTCAACGTGGATACTATCTTTGAGAGTTTATGTGAAGTCAGCCAGGAAGCGGCGGAGCTTTACTTGGAAGAAATCATCTCGCGTGGCTCGCGAGAGGTGCAAAATAGCAAGCAGAATACCCGTGGCTCGTTGGACGAGCAAGTCGCCAATCGTATTGTGAATCTTCGAACTAAACTAATCTTGGGCTACTTGAACAAGTTGAAGGGCTTGTTGGCTAGCACTGCCGAAGGGCCATCACCCGTGATGCGTTTCTTCCGAGGTTTAGTTGAGGAATTTATGAGCAAAGCCAAAGCCGAAGACTTAGCGCAACCATCCTTCGTCGATTTCCTTCTTTGGGTCTCGCCACCAGATGATCCGAATGAGGGATCTTCACAGATTTCCGACGCGCTCACAACGCGCGCCAAACTATTAGTCTGTCTCGATCAGTCTGGCTGCGATCGGCCGAGCTATGATGCCCAACAAATCCGCTCGATCATCGAGGATATCGGTGGATCTGCTGAGCTGCTGGCCGTTGAACGGGCGATGGTTTATTCGAAAGTAAGCCCACTAACATCGCCCCCCCCCCCCCTGGATGCTTGTAGATTAGTTTGCATCGTCCAGCCCTGTCCTTGCTGGCGCTGACCTTGCAGGATATCCGGTCGGCAGACACCTACTGTCTGCAACGTGGGGCAATACTTTCATCGGGACAGACGGCCCGATTAGTGGAGATAGGGGGAAATTCGACAGTTGGAAGTAGCTGGGATGGGAGTGGGAGCGAGGCGTCGACGGACGAGCTGATCGGGATTCTGTTTGACCTGCTGATCAGCTCGCCATCCCGGTCGGGCCTGCAGGTACGGCATCTGCTCTCCCGCCATGCGGCCCGGATCCCACTCCACTCGAGTATCGAGCGGCTGCCCGAGAACTGGCCCCTCGACCCCCATCTCCTCGCACCTTACCTTTCTCGCGCTTTCCGCCGCTCTTGCCACCAGACCCACGAGGCTACAATAGTCAAGGCTATCGCCCTCGGTAATCATATCTCACTCGCTGTCGCTTACGACCACCTTCTTCGGCCCGAAAAAAACTGAGAATCACGTCCCTCTCCTCACTGCCCCAAATAATGTACACCAGAAATTCTTACTTTACTCGTTTTCTCATCATATTCATTTTTTTGAGACAATGGAATTACCTTTCTGCTTGTGTGTTGTTGGTGTGGTCGGGGTTTTTCTTTGGTTGGTAGTATCCAGATCTATCTTTGGCTTTGTCTCTGCATTTCATTGTTTTTCTTTTCCCAAAAATTGCTTCATGTGTTGGATTACAATCATTTTCTATGTAAAGTTGTCAGCTTGCTACTATTCAGGGACAAGCTCACATAGTGCAAACATACCAAAAATAGTAATAATATAATAAAATAGGAAACAAACTATAGAAAACTCTACAAAAAAATTGTTACCCATGAATCATCCATCCAAAATAACCTTGAAGGGTCTCGGGGATTCTGTCCGCAACCACAAACTCCCATCTACACGCGTCTACACACCACACACTACAAACCAACAACACCATCCTAGAGTCATCTCTACACCTCCCTCCCCCTGGCCCATGGCCCCTCCAAGACCCCCCGACCCCAACTTACCTAACCACGCTCAACGCGTGGTTTTGGAAGACGAGATGGACCTTGAGGCTCCGACGTGTCTCCCGGACAAACCCACCGCCAACCCGCCGTCATCGGTATTCCTGACATTCTTGGCGGGAGTAATTGGCAACCCGAATAATCGCTTGGCTGATGGCGCGGTCAAACTTAATCTGAACTCGCTCGGAGTCATTCAGCGGATGATGGACGCGGAGGCAACGCGTCTTTCGCAACTGGAAAAACGCGTCGAATTATTGGAATCGTTCGAAGCGCGCCTGACGGCCCTTGAAGGACATCGCCAAGCCCCTCAACCTCTTGAAACGCCTGCTGGTACGCGTTCGTACGCCCGGCCACTGGTCCAGCCCCCAGACCCACCCCGCCGCAGATTCGACCTCCTCCAAAGGAGGTACTCAAGTCACTTAAGCCTGGGAAGGCGATCATTCACTCCAACCCAGACAAAACTGAAATTCAAGGTGTTGAACGCGCCTTTCTGGTACAGCGCGCAAATGAAGTACTTCAAAAGCTGGATGCGAAAGTAAATGGCGAGCCCATCTCAATTCGAGGCGCTCAGATTCTGAAGTCAGGAGACGTTTGTTTTTTCTCGAAGAATAAGGCGCATCAAAATTGGCTCATGGAGCACAAACATAAATGGTCCAAGGAGGTCCACCCACATCTTGAGGCAACCCCTAGCACGCACTCGGTGATTGCACATGGAATCCCGAAGACATTCAACCCTAGCGCCCCAACTAGTATCGCAAAGCTGAGCCTAGAGAATAACTTTGTTGACGGGAGCCTAGTCCGAGTCAAATGGCTGGCTGATAACTCGGAATCGCCCAAGCAAGCTGGCTCTTTAGTCCTGTCATTCAGCAACAAAGAAGTCGCGGCGAGATGCGAGAAGGCTGGTATCTTCCTCAATTATGATTACCACCGAACCGCAAAATTCAAACCAAGGCCCCCCCAATGTTGGAAGTGCCTGAAGATGGGTCACTTCGGTCAATGGTGCAGAGAGAAGGCGAAATGCGGCAAGTGCGGCGATGAGCACCTCACCAAAGATTGTCCGGAGGAACTGGGCGGTATCAAATCCTGTGTCCTATGCAAAGAGGCTCTAAAATTGAAAATGGAAGGCGTCACGGAGATTGACCACACTCCGTTCAATCTCGTATGTTAATTCAAGAAAACTTGGCCTGCAAAGAGAAACATCAACCTTCAATGATCGATACAACCCATCAGCCCCAAAATCAACCTTCTTCCCCCCCCCCTTCTCCACACCTCCTCCTCTCACCTCCCCCCTGAAAGTGATCTCCATACAACACCTCTGCAACCCTCAAACCCAGTACACCGCTTAGTCTCAACATCCAGTCAAAATGAAGACATCAAGATCCTGCAACTCAACTGCCATGTGTCAAAAGAAATCACGCTGAGTGTTCTGAATAATTCTTCTTCTTATTCTTTTCTTGAATTACAGGGGAACCGTGGGTTAACATGTTTACTTTCTCCCCTCCTGATTATCAGGAGTGGAGGTGCTTTACCTATTTTGATCACAGGCCAAAGCAGTGGAATGACCCCCACCGGACATGTATATATGTCAGGAAGAATTTTGTGTCCCATACCATTAATCAGCTAATTGATTGCGGGCAGTTCTTAACCGGCCTGGAAATCTCTCTCACTGAACACAGCAAATTGAGGCTGATTATTCTATATAACACTCCCAGAACTTTCCCAGGAGTCGAGCTCCTGCGCTGGTGGCTGGAGAGCCATTACTCAAGGAAAACCCTGACGTTCCTGCGTTTGGACGCCAATCTCCATCATCCAAATTGGAATCCGCCACGGATCAAGTCAACCCATTGACCCGCCAAAGACCTGCTGGCAATATGTAGCAGACATGGTTTTTATCTGGTGTTTCCTCAGAAAGTCCCAACCTTTTATTCCGTCAAGGGAGTAGGCTATACTATTAACTTGACTTGGGCAAATTTTCTTGCATCCAAGCTTGTGTCGGTCCCCACGGAGAATCACGGATCCAACCACCAAGCGATCTCAATTCAAGTGAACATGGGAGGCCTCCCCAAATTCTATTTTAAAGCATTGCCAAACTGGGGAGTGATTTCCTCAGATCAATTTTGCGAGAGGCTTCAACCATTGATTGACCAGCTTGATTCTGCTCCAGCAACCCCAATCAAGAGCAAGGTTATGGTCCTTACTGTGAATAGGTGGCGTGGGTTCAGAACAGCTTTGGACAAGTCGTTGCGGATGCTCGATGAAAAGCTAAGTCCTGGTGGTGTAAATCCACCTTTAACCCAATCATTGAAACCAGGAATCGGGCCCGGCAGTGGATGATGCTTGCCGGGACCCCTGAGGCGGCGGACTGCTACAAGCAATTGTCCTCATATTTCAGGGAGATAGTCAAAGCCCTCAAACAGGACGCCTGGTGGTGTTTCCTTGGGAATGTGTTGGAGGAAGAAGTCTTCAAGGCTTTTCAAAGAACAAAAAAGTGATCCTTGCAGTCCGTGCTCCCACGCCGGCGGAATGGAACAATTACTTCAGACAAATAATAACAGGCTCAGTTAATTTTGCTCGGCACCTCAGTGATTGGAGCACCAATTGATCTGTCTGGTATTCCCCAGTCATTAGCTTTCCACGCGGCTTGCTACCCAGAGTTGAACGCTCTGGAGGTTCAGGTGTGTGTGGCGAAGAAGTCTGCGGGAATAGATGGTATTGCAAATGAGATGATTAAGATGATTTCCGCCACCCTATCTCCTCTTCTCTCTGAACTGTTCAAGCAATCCTTGGCATGTGGTTTCTTCCCTGCCCAGTGGAAATGCACTGTGACTGTGATCATCCCAAAGGCAAGGAAAGACAATTATACTGACCCAAACTCTTATAGGCCCATCACACTGCTTAGTGGGAATTGAAAGCCATACTGATTTATCAGATGCTTCTGGTATTCTCAGCCAAAATGCAGACAGAAGCAATGAGACATTCTCAGTAGCAATGTCCACTGAGACAGGTGCCTTGGCAGGCATTAAAAGAAATATGAATGTGTCAGGAGACTGGAGCATTCATAATAAGAAAAGAAAGTAAATAAAAAGTAATTACTTTCCACCAGGAAAAGTCAGCAGCTGATATTTTCTCAGCATCAATCACCCTATAAATACTTCC